>JASXSY010001406.1:0-89422 GCA_034509805.1 Sipha maydis
AATCAAATTTTGATTCATAAAATATTTACGACTTTTCATTACTGATAAAAATCATACAGAAAACTTTATTTTATAATTATCTTATATTTATTTATGTATGGAATGTATGATATGATTTTTTATTTGTTTTTCCATCATATAGGACTAACGTAAGTACCTGGTTTTTACTGTGTAGAAACTTACATATGTACCTTTTCCGCTGTGTAGGAACTAATATATTTTTTTTTTGTTTTACCTGAACCTAGGTCTTATATAGAAACTTACATTGAGAAAATGTAAACTGGGCCCGCTGTTACAATTTTTGTTGTATACTCAGCCCGGAAATTTTAGGTAATAAAATAGGTAGATTGTCAACTCGGCCCGGACATTTAAGATAATAAAAAAGGTCGGTTGTAAACACGTTCCGATAATTTTAACTAATAAAATATATAATAAGCACGACATAATTTAATTTACAAATTATAAATTGGTAACGTACCTATATTTTATCATGAACAATTTGTTATTTACCAATGTTAAAATATATTTAAACATTGAGACAAATATTTTCATTTTTGTATTGGACTTTTGAAACAACGTTTAAGTAGTGTTTACACAACCATGACGATGGCACACATAGTTGAGTCCCAATGTGGATAATTACTGTTAGTTTTAGAACATCTTTAGTATTCTAAAGTAACTCATACGTTAATGTATGTGAAATTATCCCCCCCAAGTTTTAGTACTAATACAAAACGTGCGCTAAAAATTAGCAACTGATTTGCAACTATTTGTAACAAAAGTCTCATAATTTGAAACTTAACACACTCAATACAATTCAAATTTCATAAATGGTGTAAAGGGTAACTTAATGCCCCCCCCCCCCAAATCGTCGTATCGAATCCAAATCGGTGTCAACATTTTCCGGCTAATGTGCAACTATTTGTGCACCTCGTGGTGTCCTCTGGGTAATGCTAAGTGGTTCTCAAATATCATAAGAATATTTTTATTTGGGCCTAGTTTACACAAAAATCATTTTTACGTGTAATCGCGAGCTGAGTAACGATAGACCTTTTGAACATTTTATTTCTTCGAGCCGAGTTCACAATCGCCCGTTTACATTTGCCCGTTTTTAACTATTAACTGTTTACGGATTTCAGTAGAAATTTTAAATAATACATGTCTCTATTGCACTCATGAGAATGAAAATTGCTTAAACATTTTAAGTAAATTAATATGTGAATGTCCTTAATGAGTTGGTCAATTTCAACACTTTTAACATTTGCAAATTCCGTATAATTCTAATAGATATCTGTTGACTATTTCGTTACTGATAAAAATTTTTTTATAAGCATGTTATTTTCTCATTATAGCGCTCTGCTGGGGGGAAACATACCAGTGAATTTAATTAGTCGACTTAATTTGTACTCAAAGTTCAATTTGATGATTGAAATTTATCCAAAATTTTATTTATAGTTTATAGGTGTAATTGTGTATTAGGTTAGCCATGCATGTCTATGCGAATATTCGTTTCCTTGCCTATAGATTAAAAACAGCCGCGTCGATAAAAGATACAGAACTATGCCCCGAAACTACACTCGTTTCACGCATAACAGACATACGTATATCTCTATGGTAGATATCATTATAATAATATTTTTTTTAATATACCTATTAAACTTCAATATACTACTCATTATGATTTCTCTGTAGTGATGTTGAGTCCAAAATCGCCGTCCAGGTCATGCACATCTGTGGTTTGGTTATTTATATATATTTGTAGATATAAACAATATCACACCGATAAATGAGTATCAATAAAATTTGTATTTTTTTATCATAATGGCCTTTAAGGAACAGCTTAAACGTACAAATAATAAACTCTAATACAAATGTATACAATATATTCGTTATATAAAATATAATTAATATGGTAACCTCTTTTAATTCTCAACATCTTTCGTTACGCAACATGAATCAAGAACACAAAGACATTCCCCAACACGGCAACACATGTCATTTGAAAATGTCGTGTGGCACGAAAACATAAATGTCGTAGCCAATACACATTTTTATAAGAGCAAAAATCGATTTGGAACTTTTAATTAAACATTCCTCGCGTTTGGCGATACATTGCGTGAGCATATACATATTGGACTCGTATACCTAAATTCTTACATTTACGTTTTAAACTTTTACAAATAATATATCATATGTATTTGAATCACTAAATGAAAGAAGGGAACATGTCCAAATTTTATAATTTTTCAGGAGAGACAAAAAACTTAATATCTCTGGAAAAAATTGAAGAAAATAATTTAAATAATTCACATAATATGATTTTATAAAATACCAGTAAATGGGACACATGTCCACCGTTTGCACAAAACGATGTATTTGTCGAATCTAAACAAAAATCTGTAAAATTGTGATTTTATGAAAATTATGGACATGTGCCCTTTTTGCATTTAGAAATTTAATTTATAAATTATAAATTATAATTATAAATTTATAAATTTTACAGATGCAATAGACTTTCCAATTATCATCTACAAAATGTATTATATTATGTATTATTATTACATGTGAACTAATAATAATAATAATAATAATAATATTGCACTATAGCGGTGTTTTAATAATGGTGAAGTAGTGTTGAAATTAAACGAATGCGGACATTAAATTGTATGTACGAACGGAAAATTAGTGGAAAGGACGCGAGAATCGAACAAATTACCTAGTTCAATACAAAAGCTGTCACCTCCATTGCACGAACTGCTCGTATACACCCACACACACCTACACACACACGCCTACATACACACACACACACGAAATACAAACACAAATACGAACACGTGCACGTACATGTACACAGTCTTAAAAACACTGTTGATCGTTCGAAGTCACCCCTCATTGCCGTAGACGCTACTATATACCAACCATACAGCGACGCGTGAAAAATTCGCGAAGAGAAGGAAAGTGGAACTCGAAGGCGAAAATATACAATTCATGTGTACAGAGGGATTCTTAAAAAAGTGCATCGACCTCTCGCGGTCTTACGGGGCTTATATTATTCGTGTCGAAAACTTCTACTACCATCGTCTATAACCCACGTCGAATATTCAAACGCCTTCAATGTCTTTTTTACTTTATAAGTTATTTGGAATATATTCACAGTAATACTATAACATAGTAGTGTTTAACCCTCCTAGACTCCGTTTATCGTGAATATGCAGTGTGTGTTTTAACTTGTAACTTTTTCCGGGCGTTTGAATTATTCAGTTCATATAAGCGCCAACGTGTAAATATTTGAAATATTTCGAAATAGAATAAGAGTCGATTAGACTTATATGTGTATAGGTACGTTGTGCTTAGAAATATGGCGATCGTATCCCATTCTCGAAACAGTTGAATCACTATTCTTAAGCACAACAGCGACTACATCGTACGTTTTATGTGTATTATTAATAAAAACTGCCGTCATCGCAATAGAGAAATGCACCGTGGGTACAGGATAATTTCAAACTAACTCACCACTTTTTGATGTTTAAATTATGCATTTTTTAAATGCAAAAAAGAGACCAAAAAAGAGATGGTTGGAGACTTTGGAGAATGACATGAGGGCTGTCGGTGTGTGCAGAGGAGATGTGATTGACCGAGTAAAGTGGAGGTGTAGGACAAGGGTGGCCGACCCCAAATAGTTGGGAGGAAGGCGAAGTAGAAGAAGAAGAAGAAGAAGAAATTATGCATTTTTTCAAAAAATTACAAATAATTATCAATTAATTTTTTTGGACTTTCGACGTAACATAATTAATATTTGGGTCATTCATTTTAGATTTATTCAAATTTAAAGTTGCGTATCAAAAGCTTTTAATAATTATCAGTACATCATTTTATACGTTTATATGTATAATAAATGTACCCTGATGTACTCATTAACATTAGATTTATGAAATTATCTCGAAACACGATAACAAAGAGAGGTCAAATGAAACGATAAATTAGATCGTATCATCATGAACGAATCAAAATGTTGTAGTACAGAACAAATGAATTATGCCGACGAGTCCGTCAAAGACGAACTCGAGTGACTTCGAAAATATCGAAAATTAAAAAAAAAAAAATTATTTATCTGTACAACTATATGTGTGGAAAAAAAAAATTCTGTTCGAAAGAGAAAAAATTGTAATCGTCGCGTACGCCAGGACTGTATTGCCGAGACTTGTACTACTAACAATCTGCGTGTCAGAGTGCAGTCTTACGGTACTGCACGAGGTACATGTGTGTTCCACGATTCAGTGAAACGTACGACTGTAGCGCATAGAAAAAAAAAAAAAAAAAACACACGAACGCGCTGTACACAGCGTACACGCGTGTGCGGCCGCGAGCAGGGCGCGTGCTCGGATCCGCACCACACCTCGGCGACGGCGGCACACGGTGGTCGCGTACACACGCGCACGCAGTCGATGCGCACCGCCAGTAGTCGTTCGGTTCGCGGTCCTCGTGCGTGCGCGTCCATCACCCTCGGTCCGTCCGCGCGCGCCACACGGTCACACGTCCACGGGTGGGGGGGGAGGGGCAGAGAAAATACGTACGCACGCGGGCGCCCTCGCAAACTGTTGCTGCTCGCGGTACCGCGGCCGCCGACAACGACGGCCGCACGTCCCGTCTACCTGTTGGATTCGCCGTCGGAACCAGCGTCTGCCGCTGCGGCTCGCCGTCGTCCGGCACCGGTTCCCGTCCCGCAGTCGTCGTCATCTCTACCGCACGGACAACTCGTGCTGCTACCGGCTCTCTCCCGTCCCATCACCAACCGTCCCGTCCTTTCCTTCTGCCGCGGTGGTCTCGTCGCCGCGCATCCCGCCCCGCCATGCGTCGTCCGGTAACGATGAACAGTTGTCGTCTCCGGCGGCCGGCCGTAAGCGTCTTCCGAACACGGTACGTGGTCCCCGGCGCAACGTACGTGCACAACGTGCCCTTTACGTTGTTTCTCCGCCAGCGCACGTTCGCCAAACCGAGCGAACGGAAAACGTGCCGCACTCGACCACGTCGATGTTTTGCCAGCAAAAGGTGTTCTCGCCGCGCGCGCGCCGAACTCTGCAACCGCGTCCAGTCCATTTCCGTCCGTATCGCGTCTCGGACCCCACCGCTTACTCCCCGCCCGCAGAACTGCGCGATCAAATCGCGCACACGAGTAGACGCTGTGCACACGTCTTGTGCGTTTGGAGAAGGGTGGGCGCGTTGACGACGACCGACCGTTGATTGGCCGAGCTGTGCTATGTCGCGAATCAAGTGAGTGATTTTATATGTTTACGGAAAGATAAAAGTATAATAAAAATCCACTCGTTTCCGTCCAACCCCGTTGAAAAATTCATTATGAAGTTATTAGTGTTACGGCTTATTTCGTGTACACCCCTATCTACTTTTATACGACATACACGCGCTAAGAGTACATAAGATAACACAAGAGATCCGGAATCAATCGTAAAACTTCCAGGAGATTCGAAAATTAAAACCGTTCATCACGTACATATAGATACTAGTGCGTATTGTAACTAACTGCTGTAGGATATGTTTTTTTTTTTTTAACGAACAACACTAATTTCTCGGCCCACCAATTATGTGCTATAGAAAAAATTATCGTATCTACTTGTTCATCGTTATCACGCATCGTTTACATTTCATAATATTATCAATCGGTCTACAAACAAGTTCATATTCTTCCAAACGAAAACATAAATTTCATATTCCAAAGAAAATTATACTTCTTGAAATTTCGATGTATAATAAATCGTTCAAAGAACAAATGCCTTAACATATTTTCATGTTAAATTAATGGAATAGAAGTCTACGAACAATTAGCAAGGTTCGAAAATACTGCTTGACAGTATGATGTAAGCAATTCGTTGGAATTTAAAAAATATAATTATAAATAATGCATGGAAATGAGCTCTTAATAAAAAAATATTGTGTTATTTGTTCATCGTATATCATTCTTAAAATACATTGTTTCGACTTCGATACTGTTAATTTGCTATATATATATAAATAAAATATGTAATTATAATTTATAATAATATTAATAAAATCAGAAAAATATAATATTATGTTATAGGTTTTTGTGATTTTCTTCAATAATTCTTCAACAATATTTCTTATGAGCTATCCTTAGGATACATATTTGATAGTTTTTTCGTAACCTTTTTAAAATATTATAATGAATTGGTCAAATACTATATTTCTATATAAAATATATACTTGCAGTGCACATTATTTTATACATAAAATTAATTATAAAATTAGTTATTTATGCAATTTGTATAAGTAATGTATAAATTAATCTCGTCCTCTAAAATAATTAACGAGTACGTAATAAATGTGTTATACATTTTTAATTATATTAAAAGCAATGATAAATCTAACATAATAATTTTTTTCGAATCCAAATTCAAATTTGAATTAATTAACTTTAGGTTTTTAAGTTTAAACAACTGTAAGATTCAAATATTATAAATCCCCGTTCTGTCCGTCTATTCGTCTGTACCAGTACATAGTGACGATTGTTGAATACATAAATAATTTTATAATGGTTCTATTAAAAGTAAATCCATGGTAGCCAGTATTAAACATTACAAAGATGTAATATAGTCAATATTAATATAATTTATAATAGCCAATACTAAAAAATAGATACCAAAATAAAAATACTTTTTTTATTTAATTAGAATATTTATTTATTTATATTCGTAAATGTTTAAGATACCAAATTATTTTTATATTTAATAAGAAATTAATATACCGTAGCTTATTATTTAAATTACGTTTAGGAACCGGAAATTTAGCACGCTTACAGAGAAAGCTTTTCTAATTTGTTAGATTTGTAGTGAACTTAATTTAAACTTTTACTCACCTTTACATAACATAGTGCCATTTTATAAGCGCTAATAGTTATTAGTATATAAATATATAGTAAACATGACATTTTCTAATATAGAATATAACAAAAGTTTTAATTAATAAACTTCACATACATCGCATTAATTCATGATAGAATTATTTAAAAATACTCTAATTAAATATTATAATATAACAGAAACATATTTTTGTAATAATGTACTCAAAATAATAAAAGAAAATATGTCAAATTGTACATTTCATTTCAATATTATGCTATTAATTATTTCACTTACGCGTAGATATATCTATTTTTCTTATAGAAAAACGTAAGAATTAATTGTATTATCGTAGAGCGAGTATATTTAAAACAGTCCCGAGTTTAAGTCATATACTTTTAGTTCTTAAACTTTTCTGTCACGAAGAGAGTTAAAGTTAATCTAGTAGTAAGTATGTACTTTTTACAGTTATATATGTATATGGCGTAGATAAATAAATAAAAATTTTGTTTTTTATTTTCTGTTGAAAAAACGATATACTATATGCAGTGAACATCATTCATATAGTAACACATGTTTCCAACAAACTTATTTTCATTTTTTCAAACAAATTTTTTTATTAATCAATCTTGGTAAATGCTTCATTTTATTTATTTATAAATGACTGCAAGATTTCGTAATATTTTAAATAAACGACGCTTATAAAAAATCATAACCACCGATCGACGAGCACTGATTTTTACTTTTACCTATTTGAAAAACTTGAAAAATAGGTTAGGCGCAGCAATATAAATAATTCATAACTAGTAAAATCTTCATTAAAATTATTAATTATTAACATTAAATTGCCTTATTTTAATTACTAAGAAGTTCAATAAAAACATGAGTAGGGTTATGTGCGTAACCGACTATCGCGACCACGTATACGACCGTAATAGTGTATTTTAGTTAATGTAATGCAAAAGATAGAACAGAACATATGTTAACACCCTACTGTATAATGTAATATAACATTAAAATACTTTTAGGTACGGTACGTTCATTATTTATCCGGCAATGGTAACAAAATTAAATCTGTTTGTTCAGTTAATTGCGCGTCGATACTTGCATTATAATTCCGACAACATAAAACCTTGGTATTGTTTATGTTTTCAAATATATATAACACCCCTCAATAACACTTTTCGTTTTAATATGTGTTCATAACAAAAATTAAATCATTAGATTAGTTTTTAAAATCAAATTTAAATACTAAAAAAATTATAATACACGAAGCGTATCTATTTTATTACAGCTAAAAAAAAAATTAATATATATAAAAAAAAACAGTGTACTTTAAATAGAATTTAAAACACGTGAAGAGATGAAAGATGAAAGATGAAAGATTCCTGCATCAACGTACGATAGTTTGTACGTTAAGATATATATTTAAAAGTTTATAAACATGTGTTAATTTTCTTCTCGACAGTTTTCCAGATTTAAACGCTACCTGTAACCTTAAAAACACATTAATAGAATAAACGCACTTATATAATGAAACCTATGAAGGTGCCTATTTATAATGACTTTGATAAGAATTCCTACCGTCCTCACTGGAACTTCAAATAATTGTATATCAATTAGTTCATTTAAACTTAAAACTACGTCGTATAACATTCCTCAGACCATTTATTATATATATTGCAAACAACGCGTAGTATTCGCAAGAAAAGAACGTCCCACGTACAGTTTTTCTTCAACAAGTTTTATGGTTCATTAAAATAATGCACATAAAAAAAAATACTCGACGGTATTATGTATATGTGTACATTGTACATAGAAGAGAGGAACAACTTTTATTTAAAAGTGAACTGCCCACCATGCGGTTTGCTAAAAGACAAAGCATGTTATTCTATATACAAATACATCAGATCGTTTGAATTTACAGTACAAATAAACTTACGAAACTAATATTAAAAATGGGTTAATTTAATAAACAATAATATAAAATAAAATATTTGAATAAAATTTGTATGTATTAAACCAAAATATCTTTTGTAATAATAATAAATCAAGGTCGATTCTTATTTTATTAAAAAGTAGATTTATTTTTTATTATTATTTTACCACCAACAACATCAATATCTAAATATATCATTAATAACATGACCATTTCTCGATAAAATCAAAACTACCTACAACAGATCACAAATGTCAACCGCATTCCCTTTTTATAATATTATGTCTCTTCTGACATCTACTTTCTGAGTATTTACCACCACTACAATTTAACCTCTTCATTTTTCCCTACCTTAAATTATGTATTTTCGTTAATATATATGTATGCATATGTATCACTACCCTGGTTCTCATCTTTTCTCGCAAATCGATCCAGCCCTTGGTGTACCATGTGGTCTCCTCCCTTTCTGTTTCCATAATATGATTTTTCAAACAGTTTTCTCTTTTTTCTTCTAACAAAATATGAAGATTACTTGATGTTTTGCCATTAAAAAGTATTGTCAATGCTATAATATATTATGTTCATTAAATCCTGTATTTCGCCAACCATATATTTGTTACCTCACTGATAATCAATGGTGGAATTTTAAAGTTTCAATTAAAATAACTTCAGAAATGTAAATTTAAATACATAGAATAGAGTTAGTATCTTTTTATATAATACATTTCTTACCTTTCATAACATAAATAACTTATAAATAATAATAATTATTATTATGGTTGATATTAAATATTTTTGATTGACTCTTGCAGTCATATCGGTTTAATCACAGTCCAGTATAAATAAATCAACGATCGCTTTGAAGTTTTAATCATCAGTTATTCACAGTTGGTAGTGTTATTACCTTTGTGGGATATACATTATGGTTTATTTGGTTGTAATAAGAATTCAAAAAAATCTCTGTGTTTGAAGTATTGGATTGTATACATTTTAAGAGCTATCATACGCATCGTGCATAAAAAGTTAAAGTATATTTTTCTCACACTTCGTTCGTAGTATATAAAAATGCAAGAAAAAGAATCACAAAATCTGAAAACCTTTAAGCTTGGAAATAAACAAAATAAAATGGTACTATTAAATTTTCAACTAATGGAAAAAAGGTTGTTGTACAGAAAAACATGCAACAGAACTTAAAACGAAAATAAATCATTAACTATAAAGAGAGCTTATAGTAATATATATTTTAATCAGATTTTCGAACGTTAACGTTAAAGTGTACAGTAAAACTTGTAAAATACCTTACGCAGTAATATATGAAGTTACATATAAATCTACTATGATTCCAAAGGTTCAATTGTTATTTTACATTCGAGGTATTGCGCGGGGATGGAATTCAAAAATCTCGTCTCTGAGTTTGAGGGTCATCATCTCAGGATGTCCAACAAACATAGAGCATAGCAAATCTGAATCCAGTAGACCCAATTGTATGTTGTTAACTTTAATACTAAAGTAAGGCCCGGTCTATTATCGAACTTAACGGGAAGAACATTTTTTTGTAGGTCGGTTTCTAACGATATTTTTTAATTTTCAAGTTAGTTATTATAAGTATGTAAGGTACTAATAGTTGAAGTCGAAGAGAAAAAAAAAATAGTTCACATAACTCGCCTGAAAATTAAAACATCGAATCGGTTCTACCGAACGTAGATTTTCTGTGCTGTGTGCAACATTTGTAAGACGCGGACAACGCGTATGGGTCGGTTTAACCGCAACGTCCCTATTATTTCGTGTAGTTATTAATCATTGTTGTAGCTTGCGTACGTGCGACCGATGGTGTCGCGTCAACGGCAACAAACCGTCACTGTTGTACCGATAACCACGTCAGACCTCAGACCTAACGGCATGTTTGTCATTGTTTCAGAAGCGTGACGGAGCTAACGCGGCGGAAAACAGCGGCGACGGCGGCGGCAGCGACGACGGCGGTGGGCGCGACGGGGACGGCGGCAGGAACGTTCTCGCAGTACCGGGTTCCCGCGAACGGTCGGCACCATGTACGCGGCGGCCGGTGGCGCGTCGTTGGCCAGCAGGCGGCACAAGCACAAGCACCGGAACACGGCGGACGCGGACGCGCTGATCCACCAGCAGTTCCAACGCCGGTTCCAGCAACACCAGCAGCAGTACGCGCCCGCGTCCGTGGAACACCACCTGCGCGCCTCGTCGTCGCTGACGCCGTCCACGCCCATGTCGCCGTTCGGCCAGGTCCGGTTGCCGGGCACCTTCGATCCGGTCGAGGTAATGGCGCCGTACTGCCCGCCGATCACTCCCGTTCCCGTCACTGCGAGACGTCAACCGGTTGACTCGCCGCCCTCACTACCCTCCCCCGCGCCCACCCTACCCGACGATCGTGTTTTCGGGGCGATTGTTTGCGGCGATCGAGTCGTACGGATTTCCCGAGGAAAGGGAATAAACGAGCGAATCGAACATGAACGATATACTAACCTCGGTTGTACATGATCAAACCGTATACGTACCCGGTGCGAGACGCACACGATTCCGCGTATACACGTTTCGTTCACGCGATTCAGCACCAAAACCGATTTGCGACGTTGCCGATCGTATTTGTTCAGTTCTATAATTATTGACGGCATTTCGGTCGGAAAACCGAAACTAAAATCGGATCGGATCGCGTTGCTTAATGATCAGAAAATGTTAAACACGAAAGAAAAAGAACGCGTGGAACTCGCCGTAAATGCGTACAATCAGTATAAATCGCATTGAATTGATGTGGTTCAATTTTTATCGCGAATCGGTCCTCGATATTAACAGAAATATCATAATAAACTACTCATTGTAATGTATCAATGTAAATATATATAATATATATAATATAATATAATATATATATATAATATATATTTAATTTTTTTATTCATATAAAGTCATACTGAATCAAACAGAAAATCGCAATACATTTTTCGATATAGGTACTTTATTTTTAATTATTTGTTTTAGTTAATTATGTTTATCAAATGATATATTTTGTTTATATGTTTCTTATTTTCTACCATAACTGACAAGTCGCAACAATTTTTATGTGAAATCGAGTAGATGGAAAAGTATATTTTGCGGAACCGTGTGTTATCCCTCCTTTTATGCAACAGCACGATAGCCCGAGCTATCGGGGGAGTCCACAAGTTGGCCTACAAATATAAAGTATTGTTTTATCTATCAATTGCGACTAAACTATAATGTACTATACTAATTTTCATTAGTATCTATTACATACTAGCTGACTCGGTGAGCTTCGTAAAGCCTAACGGTCAATTAATGTAGTGATATCTTAAACTAAACTAAATTTATGATTTCAATAAACGTAAGAAAATAAATACAAATAATGTGTTAGGTTCAACGGTTCATTAGGATAATAAATATAAAGAAAATAAAGATTTAATAAAACTACAAAACTTAAGTATTTCAATGGTGGGTCAGCAAGACCTTTTCTTTGATGAAGTAGTATATTTTGCTGCATGGGTTACATTTGGATTGATTATCTTCAGTGATACATCTTGATTGTAACACATGGAGTATAAATAGTTTCCAGTCATGGGTGCCCATTGGGGGAGGGCAAGAGGGGACACTTGCCCCCTCTGAAAAAATAATATGAACTTATAATTAAATAATATAGTTGAAAATCTTATTTTATTAAATTTTAGAACTTTTTTATTTCCCTCCCCCCCATGAAAAGTTACCTATGGGCGCCCATGTTTCCAATTATTTGTTGCTAATTTAAATCTTGTACAGAGATCAAAAAAAGTGGTGAATGTCGTTTTTGGAAGAGAAGATAGTCGCTCTTGGAAATTTCAGTGAAATAGACACGTTCACCATTTTCTAGGTGAACGCTGAAGTGTGGTTCACTTACGTTTTTTCTGTTGTTATAGCAACAACAAAACTACAACTACCCGTTTGGGCCTTATCAAATGTACTGATGGTTCCCTTTCTTGTTTTTCATGAAAAAACGTAGCCTATATTCTTCTCAAAGGTCTAATCTATCTCTATACTCAATTTTATTATAATTGGTCTTGCCGTTCTTAAGTTATAAATTATATAAATTAACTCTACTTTGTTTTATATACGTTTATATTTTTTCAGATTACTATATCAAAGTAAAAATATGAAATTGTTTTTAGGTGAAAAGGCTTCACCTAAAGTAATGGCCTCCATTATATTATCACTATAATCTGACCTTGTGGGTAGGATTGCGAAGTGTATATGATGATCACGAATATTCGTTGGAAAACGGTAAATTAGTTAAGTTAGTAATGTGCCGTGTAGCAGATAAGCAACATTCCGATGATGCGATTCGACGAGCTTAGATTTCTGTGTAGTCTTACCTACTCTCTCGTTGAACGAACCGAGTACTTTATCGCTAAATCATTTTTTTTTCTTTCCTAAAATAACATACGATTTAGGATATATTTATACCTATACTCGTATATGTGTTTGTTGACACGTTTCAAACATTTTAATACGCAAATCGGAAAACGTTCACCTCTGTTGTATGGTATAATACACTTTTCGTGTTGCGTGATAGAGTGCATTCCAGAATTAGGGTTGTGCTATGCCTCGCTGTCGATAACTACTAACAATACACGGCAAAAAATATCAACTCGATGTTTTGATCGGAAAAAGAACGCTACCAACCTTATCGGTTAGTTTCCGGGTGTTTCCTCCGCAACGATGTCATCATAAATATACCAATTGTCGCCATCACATATTTAGTCATGTATGATATTCCATATCTGATCACAGTTCTTATTATTACTTTTATATCCGGTACGATTTGGTTTCCCGTACAAGAGTATTCCTCCTTCCCATCCTCTTCTTTATACTTTACTCAGCGTAGATTCCTTTCTTCGAGTCTAGCAGGTTCTGTATTGCAATTATATTTATTGTATTTATCACTCGGATAAAAATATAGAATCATTGATGTACAGCAATGAGATCAACATTTTTTTCCGAAGTTTTGTTGAATATGATTCCGTCTCTTTTTCCCTATAAAGATCTCTAAATACGTTATTGATTTCAATACCACCAAACAATAGTTTAGCATTTGCTATTTGGATTTGTGTGCAAACTCTATACACGCCCAATACATGTACAACATTATTATTCACTACACTCTTAATGTTATGGATAAGTGGTATTTTAAGGTTTTTACGCTCTTGAACTATTACTTCTACTGACTATCACTGTACTTCACCATCGACGAGATCATCTGTCCATGGTCTAATTTCATATGTATAGTTACCAATATTTTCATATACTATTCATTTATATGAGAAATAAACTATACAAAATTTATGTTGGATTTTTCACGTAGTTCTTTGTTTAATTATCATTCTAATTTTAATCCACTAAAACTATAATGAAGTCTCCATAGTTAATGATTATTTAATTATTATTGCTCTATTATTCTTAAACTACATTTATTCGAGATCCTAAAAGTAAATTGAATGTATATAAATCGATAAGTACTCTTTCTTATTTTTCAAATTTTATGCATCAGCTGCATATTTATATAGAATCTCAAATTTACCCTTATCACCTTCACTTCGATTAGACTAATTAAAAAAAAAAAAAAAAGTCAAAAGCTTGATTTATCGTTTTTATTTTAATTGCTTACAAAATTAATTGACCGTTCAGACTTTGTCGGAGGATTAAATTGTTGGAAATCAGCTCGTCAAACTAAAGCTCGACCAATAAAACAAATTATTTATTTTATTTATCTTCTAAAAATCATTCGAGCAAAGCATGGAAAAATACTACGAGTATTGAGTATCTATATTTATATTCATGTGGTTTGTAAGTGATTCAAATATGTTAAAATTACGTAACGAGTTTATGTAATATTGATCGTTATCATCTACTCGTATAAAGTAATACACTTATATTTTTCAACTAGAGAAAATCCAAGCATATTGCTACTTGGGAATTAATTTTGTTCATTTGGATAAACACAAAATTATAATTAGTAAATAATAAATATAAGTACTTGACGAATCACATAGTATGTGCATATATGATACATATTTAAAACAGGTCTAGTCAACGCGGTTGTTTACAGGAAATTTTATTATTAGGTCTATCAATACATACCATTACTACACAATTATGTACACAGTGCATAATCAATTTATTCTGTGCCACACATTTTTCCGATACTTTTAACTCATGCGTGTTCTCGTGATGACTTTAATCTCGAAATTTGAAATTCAGATTAAGTTTCCACACACAAATATCCAATTATTTTAAAAGAATGTAGTAGTGTAGTATAGTTTAGTTCACTTAGCCATCAAGCAATCATTTATAGTTCATATACAGTGACGGAACTAGTGGATAGGTTATTTAAGGAACTTTCTCACTTTTAAAACTTTTAACATCTTACAGTACACTATACTACCGAGTAAAATATATATTTGATACGATTCAATCAGTACAATTCAATGTTTTCAAAAATGTTTGCAAAAGTATTTTTAAATAAACATTAATTTAGACTGAGGCAAAACAAAATCTCAATATAATTCATTTTAGCTCTATAATAAAGTTTATTGAATAAACTAAAAGTTAGATATGGTTTTACAGAGCTATTAAACGAGGTATCCTTTTCATAGTGATTAATACTGTAATATTGCATCTAAAAACATTTTATATACTACTGAGATAGTAAGAACTGTTTTTTATTATGTCGAAAAATGCTGCTTGGCCTTCGTTTATTCTTATATACTATACAATTCTGTTTTTGTCAGAATATCAACTTTAAGTTTGAAAGGGGTGTGAAATTTTTTCCTTTTCCTCGTCCTTCCGTTTGCAATCAAAACGTAGCAAGTCAACGTTAATGCGTTTACCGGGTAACTCAAGAAAATATCGTGTTTTACACTATGGCATAGTGTGGGTTTCTCATCTCGTACTCCAACGATGATGGTAGGCTGACTCAGAAGGTGTCGACCAAGAGAGTTGTAATGAATTATATATAAATTATATATGTATATACATATATAACACACATTTTTATTTTATTCTGACTTTAAAGCGTAAAAATACAAATTTCCGTTCCATTATATGTTTTGAAATAGTTTTTTACCTTTTTTTTTTTTATAAAACAAAATTATTTTTAATAGATGCAAATTCTGTTTCGCCTTTCACTTTATGTTTAAATATAATGAATATACAATTTATAATAGAATATCGACAGTGTCACTTCGTGTGTAAACTGTATATTATAAACCACAATATTCTATTCAGATTTCAAATTAACAAAATACATATTATATTTATTTAAAAAAAATTGTGCTTTTATAAAATATAATATTATTATCTTTAAATTTATAATTTTAAGAGATTTTATAAAATAAAATAGTTTATTTGAAATAAAGTATTAAAATATTAACGGGAGCATTATTAATACAAAGTTAATAATTAAATAAAACATAACTTATATAATAAAATTGCTACCTGTTTAAAAATTTAATTACCTAGGGACACTTAAATCACACACTGATTTTATCACTATCAATTTAGTTGTTCTGAAGTCATGTGTGTGTAAATTTAATACATTTTTATTTCGCTGTAATAAAAAGTATTTAACTATTTACTTTTTATTTCGCTCTACTCATTATACTATGAAATGATTCCAAGGTATAGTGAAATAATGTTTTTGTTGTTACTTAAGGATAGTATTATGACTGACTTTTAAACTGAAAAGTTTGGAAATAATATAGGTCAAGTTTTATTTTTGCTAATCAGTAATTCGAATAATAAACAATAAATGATTCTTAAAAATCAAATCAAAATTCAAATCTGTAAATTGGATTTCAAAATTTTCTCGTAAAAATATTTAGTCTTATATTATTTAATTTTAATATTTATATTTATTGAGTCTCGATTTTATTGACTTTGTATATACCTAATGTTACATTTTTAGTTCTAAAATTATCATACATTACTAATATAATAATACTCCAAACTAAGCATTTATTTATATAAAAATATTTGTTTTTATATATTATTTGAGGAAAAAATTTTACTTCCTTTATCTCTTAAACTATAAAATATATACGTATGAAAAAATCAAATAATGGTATGTAAATCCACAATAATATAGGTAATAACCGTAATAATAATAATAATATAACACACGGTCTATTTATTAGACCTAAAAAAGCGAGCTATCATAATGCAAATACAACGCGTTTATACATAATACAATATTATATATTTAGATAATATAATTTTATATTTCTACATATACTTCCAAGACGTATAAGCTGTTTGGATTATCCTGTCGGAGTCCTGTCACTTGCATTTTTGGAAGACTATCAATAGAAAGTCACAAAATCTGTTCGAGCTCGGTTGACGAGAACATATAATACATCGTATCATATTATGATGCACAAGGTTAACTTATAAACAGTATATGCTCATAATAAATAATATTGCTGCTGTGTCATCGCGCTGTACGCTTTTGTTTCGATCCTTTTATAAGAAACATTATTCATTGTTCATAAATAATCTTGTTAGAAACATAATTTGTTTGAAAATTGTTCAAATGTTCATCTACCATCGAGTTATTTAAAACTTAATACGTTATATACAATAATACTCGTGTATGTTGAATATTTTATCGTTGTCGTTAAAATTCTACATCAGAATAAAACCTCATCAATACAGTTAGGTAATGACAAATAAAAACTTCCGTTATATTAGAGTGCAGACAGTATAATCCTAAAGTTTTGCATTATATACTTCATTATATCACGTATACCAAAAAAGGAGTGTAAAATTACTGATTTTTAATTTTGTTTTTACGCATCCCTCGTTTTTTTATTTTTATTTTTTTTAATTGGGTTGTATCTCGTATAATAATGGAATATTTTTATTTTTCTAATCGGTTTTGAGCACTTCATCTAAATTTTCAAACAGTGAGATGGACAGGATTTTTTCATTTTCATTATTGATAATTACATTAATTTCATATAATTCGTAAGTAGTATAGGTATATACAGATTATGATCAATAAATTCAAGATAGTTATAATATTTCTAATATTTTTTTTTTCAGTCAAATTTAATTGATCTATTTTTTATAATAAAGTTCCAATAAATATAGAAATATAGAAATAGAGCATTTTCTTATTGATCACATGAAAATGGACTAAATGAAAAAAAATCAGATATGTTCTCTAATAACAGTCAATAATTGTATTAAATCAATTATATCTTACTAGTTTTTACTTTATCCGAGCACATAGGTACGTGATTCCCGTATAGATGTGTAACAAATAAAATTTTATTCTATATCGTGTTTTTAGTGTCACCGGATACTATATACACTATACAAATATAAATATAGTATTAATGTGTACGTGCACGCAGAGACGAAATAATTAATTAAAACTGTTGACAGCGTATAATATCATAAGCCAACGGTCACAATGGTAAAGTGTGTTCTAGATATATATATATATATATATATACGTATGTGTTGTGTTTGTTTGTGTATTACATAAGCACCGAACGGTCAATTAACCAAAGGGTTAATTACATTCAGAACAAAAAAAAAAAAATCGCGTGGTCGAATTCGATCACTCGTCTACCATCACCCACCACGGATATAACACAATCGAGAACGGTTCTTATTGGCCATACCTTTTTAATAACACCATTGAAACATTTTTACCTACTAATTTGTATGCAATGTTGCTGAATTAATTAATATAAACTAGTATACCTGATGTTAAATAAATAATGCTAATAAATTAACAATAAAATTGAATAATAAGGAAACAATTTCTCTAAAAATTTGTCTTTCAATTGTTTGATTATTATTACTTACATTATTAATATGCTCACTATTTGATACATGAAATATATATATATATATATATCAATTCCCGTTAATACACTGGTACAGTGAAACCTCTATTAATGGACACCTCTCAATAGTGGACCCTTCCCAATAGTGGACACTTCTAAATTCCCCGGCAAAAATGTATGCGCATAATAGGAGTTATAACCTCTTAGTAGTGGACACTCCGAATAGTGGACGTGGACACAATAAACTGGTACCAAATTAAAAATTACCTCTCATAAATGGACACAAAAAATGTACATATCGAAAACGTACATATTAAAAACACTATATTTATCTGTTATATATTCGTTCATATTTTATCTTATCTTAATGGTTTCCCTATTCGAAAAATTACAATTTGAACTGTATGTTGTGGGTGTTTTATTAACAAAAAGAATAAAAAGGAAAGAACAAAGTTTATCGAAATGATAATGAATTAGTTTATTACTTTGAATTTGAAACACACTGTTTAAAAACGTACAATAAAATAAAACCAAAAGAAGACAACGGACGGTTATGCGACGATAGGAAAGAGGGGAGCCGAGGTGTGATTGTGGCAGCCGATACAATGCCGGAATAAGTCTGAATTTTTTTAATTTTACTTAATCATTAAACATTTTTATAAGCATTTTTATACTACATACATATATTTTTAATTCATACATACATATTTATATTATAATATATATAATAAATAATAAATTAATATTCCAATGTATATGTTCATATGTATACAGTGTGCATATAGCCCATTTCCTATAGTGTCTCCCTATAGTGGACATTTAGTAATTTTTTGAAAATGTCCACTAAGTAAAGGTTTTCTAAATAGTGGACAACTCTCTATAGTGGACAATTTTTAATTCCCCGTGGCTGTCCGCTATATAGAGGTTTCACTGTACTACGATTGTTGAAACATTTCATACCAAGCTGCATTTGGCTTATCTATAAATTACAATAGTTAGCATTATTAATAATTGTTTACCGCGGTATCGTATTTATTATCTTTATTGTTTAAACGAAAACGTCGCTCGAAAGATCGTTCTCAATCGTTTGAATATAAAGTACTAAATATTATTTCTTTCATTTGTCGACAATCATTGTACCTAACTAAAAAGGTAAAATATTCTCATTCAGATAACACAGTTCACCACTGTTGTATTCACGTATAATACATAATGGAATCTACGGTGTATCATTTTTTTGTTCGCATCGACTCATTCCTCGAGACCATTTATACATTATACGACGTGACATCAAAATAACCTTTTTATTTCGCAGCACGCGAGTCTACCACTACTACTTTTACTCTCACTGTTTCTCACCCCCTTTCACCCTTTTTTTCTCTTTCTCTACCACATTGACACACACATTAATTTTTTTTTTTTATCTCCCCCGTACAATATAATATTGTAAATAATCTCCCCCTATAATAGTACTGATACGACCTAGTTCGGCTTATGATGTCGTAGGCAGAACCGCACGCGTTACTTTGGCAAAACATAGGCGTCGGAAGTGCGGCGTGTGTTTCGAGTGCCTGAAAATGAAAAAATAAATAAATAAATAAATAAACAAATGAATCTACTACAGGTGTGGTACCTCGTCATGATGGCGTTGGTAGTCGTTTTCGCCGTCATCGCCGTCGCCATGTCCGATCGTATTTGCGGTTACGCCGAAACCGTCGCGTGACGCGTCCCCCCTGCCGATACACATACTTCAATATTTGTTTACGTCACGCAGCCAGCCGTCTATGTGCGCATAGTTCACGTGCACTACACGTGTCGGTTTGACGGGGCTGCGACGAGATCGATACCAGTGGAATGTGCTGGGAGAAACAACAGGAGGAAAAATAATATCGGGTTTCCGATCGAACAATTTTCATTAGGCAATAACCGGCGACCGCGAACGAGAAAGATTTCCAACTGGTGTCGGCGGCGGTGGTGGCGGCGGTGACTGCCGCAGCGGTAACGGCCGTGTGCCGAAAATGTCGTACGGGGCGCGAAGGGAAGTGACTTCGGACCATGAGCTCCAGTAATGGCCAGCTCAGGCATGCAAGCCGCACTTTACATACGAGAAAGGCAGAAGATCCGCGTGAAGAAGATCCGTAGGGATAGGTTCCAGTTGCCCAGCCATGTGGCCACCAGGAACATTGCCCCGTTCCCAGAGTTCCCACCGTCGACGTGGGTACGTATTACAAGCGTAGAACGCGACGACTACGTATAATATACTACATTATACGAATCATTTCAACAAGCAACACTCGTTTTATCAGTTGATTTATGTGGCGTTATAATTCCGTAACAAGATTTGTAATCGTTAAATTATATCTCTACTTTTAAAAAATAAGATTTTTTTTTTTACCACAAAATAACATGTACATTACAGTAAAACTCGCTTAAGAAATTATTTTTAGAACCTGCAGCTTAAAAGAGTATCGTACGCGTGAAAGCTCTAAGAAGACCTACTTTTTCCAATCACGGCTAACTCAAATTTATTGGTGACAATAGAATACACTAAAACCTGTAAAATTTATTTGTTTTTGTTTACAAGCTTTCCACCCTTCGTAACTTTTAAAAATGTGATGTTCGTCCGAATTTTATAGCAGTTTACGTTTTATTATTCCTCTCGGTATTAGCCATTATGAAATCTGTTCACTTGCTAATTAACTGAACAACACTAAGCTTCAAACATATATTGCGTACGTTTATCAGTTAAAATTTCAACCGTGAACGTAAACAAAACGAGTAAAATTTATATTTTTACTATCATAATATGTCACTGTAATATGTCCTTCGTATAACAGGGTGTTTTATCCGATATGGTATGGAAAACGTCTTAACCGATAATTTAACATTGACTATAATAGGAATTGTCTGATAACAGATTAAAAAACCGAGTTCTATGCGAGTTTTACTATATTTTTATTTTAAATAAGATAAGTAAAATATTTTTCTGGAATAGTCGAATAATAAAAATTTATAATGTACACTGATTAATTAGGTATTTAAAATTGCATAGAAGTATGGTTAGGGGTTACCCATAAAATTTTGGTTCGCTAATCTACTTATTTGAATCATTAAAATTGTTGTATAGTTATAAATAAGCTTAAATTTTAACTTTTTATCAACTTTTTAACATTTCTTTTCAAAATCTCAACATATTATTGATATTGACCCTTCTAACATCGAGTAAAATATTTACATAATAATAAAATATAAAATATAAGTGGCCAGTATACTTTTATAAGCAAGTGGTGAACTCAAAGTTTCGGAAGTAAGATAGAGGAGCGATGGTTTTTACAAAAGTGTATTACATATATTACTAATTTTATATAAAAAAAGGCGCATCATTAAACTGTTCAAGTTTCTTGCCATAACATTTTAATTATATAGGAGTACAGATATATAATAATTACAAATAGAAATTAGTTAGGTTTACAGAAGTTTAGAAACATAACCAGCTAATGTATTCCTTATACTAACCTATCCTATATTCGATAAACAAAATTTCAAATGATTGGTCATCGTATTACTAATAATAGTATATAAATTGACGTGTGATTTTTACGTATTAACATTTACAGTAGGGACTAACTATTAATATTTATTAACGGAATTGTGAAAAAAAATTACTTGGTTTCTGCAATATTTTACCAACTTTTTTGTCGGGTTTGTCTCTTGTACATTTTTAAAATTAAATTTTATCGATACCAAAATTTTCTTTAGACTTTTCATCTCAATTTTACACTACAAACAAATGTACATCCTCGGACCAAAAATAACACTCACGCTTTATAATATGGCAAAATACATCGAGTATGAGTTTTAATTTATTTTTGCGTTTAAATAAATATTTTAGTCTCAAAAACATGATCTGTGACTTAAACGATATAATATAAACATTTGAAAACAATCATGATGAAAAGAATAATTCTTACGTATATCATTTTTATTATTTGCATCAGCGATTCCACTTGAATTGCAATTTGTAGATTTTGCTTTAAAAAATTCATGATATAAAAATATTTTTCTTTAATCACGGGAGTATCTACTAAGCTATTTGTATTTAATTTCAAAAATACATTTATTAGAATTGTACAGATTTCAGTATTAAAAACAAAAAAAAATTACATACTATTACACACAATATTATCATACTATAGTACTATTCAACTGTAGTTAATAAATCAGTTATTGGTAGGTGATATAATAAAAAAATTTAGTTTTATAAATTTAAGTCTTAAACTAGTTAAGACAATAAACACACTAATTCTAAGCAATATTTATTAAAGGTTTTTAATTTAAAACACGAAAATATTAACCCATGTATTATATTCACTGATATATACATTTTTCGCATTGCAATTTTCTTTTATTAATGTACAATTTAATATTCAGAAAAAGAAACTTTATTTTTAAAATTAAATTAAAAGACACACAAAGTGTAGAAATTTGATTAATTAAAAGACTGAGGAAATGGACTATAATCGATAAATATAAAATGTATGAGAGTACCTATCATAGAAAAGAGAAACAGAATTGTGAAAATTATTATTTATTTAAGCTTAAATTTTGATAATTATTAAATGTGAGAAACATTTTAAATTGCATTCTCCTCACCTAAATTGCACCATAAAATAAATTACTAGAACTGACACCAATTTACTTAATCAGTTTTCAGTTCTTCAGAAGTAATTGTAAAAGTACCTAATTTATAAAGAAGTACCCCATAGCTACGTTATTCTTATCTTAAAATTACCATAGTCCTTACTCCCTTGTTTAAATCACAAATGTCACACGGAATGTATATTGTTAAAAAACACGAATTTAGAATTGTATTTATTTAACCCTCGTGATATTCGTGTCACCCTGAACAAAACTACTTCTAAAATGCTTCAAAATTAAAAGAATCCAATTACTAGATTTAAGTAGTATGGACTTTGAAAATAATTATTTTTAGCTATGGGTTTATAAGATTTAAATTATTGAAGAAAAAATATATTCTCGTCGTAATTTACTATTTTAACTACATTTCATTCGAAAAAAAATTATTTATTGAGCATACGCCATACAAATAATGATTAGAAGACAAGAAAAATATACAGCAAAAAGTTATTTTTCGTTGTCATTATTAATATTTCTACGAATTTAAATACATTTCCTTGAAAATGTATAAAACATTTAATTATTAATTGTTGAGTACATAAATATTTCCCTCTTCATCAACCTTCCCGGCTTACGACGATTTATTAGGTACTATAAGACAAATAAAGGAAAGTTTTAAATTTTTTTTTTTTAAATTAAATTCTTTTTAAGTATTTATTTTAATGGGCTACAACTCTATCATACTTAATTCTAACAGGTATTAAAATGTCGATTTCTAAATGTCAAAGTTTTAAAATGTAAATTAATTTTTTCGAACATTTTTCATTTTGTTAAAATATGATAAGCCAGTACTATTCAATTACTACATGGAACAAAATATTACGATTTAATACATGAGTCAAAAACATTATTATGATAATATAATAAAATATTTGTAGTTTAAATATTTTTCAGAGGCACAGTATAATATATACGCATACATTGTATTTTAAGTATAACAAAAAAAAAACACGTAATACGTAATTTTCAGAATAAAACAGCAGCATCGGTGGCTTGGCCAGGACCTGTCGGCGGCGGACCATCTCCGGACAGCGATGG
This sequence comes from Sipha maydis, assembly GCA_034509805.1. NCBI lineage: Eukaryota > Metazoa > Arthropoda > Insecta > Hemiptera > Aphididae > Sipha > Sipha maydis. Next base: position 24,420 of record JASXSY010001406.1, read on the forward strand.
CACGGCACCAGATGGTTCAATACTCATACATCTTCCAGCTGACCCACATAAAAAGTGGACGAAGAAAAACAAGGTAAGCGTTAATTTTTATTTACATACACACACACACACACACACACACACGTTTTTGATAATATACAGTATATCTATAGAATTGTACAACGCGCCCACTCAACCAAAATATTACGTTGTTACCTTTATGTTCACGAAAGAAACCCTTGGCCCAATTCCATTATGTCGTATCATATATTATTATATAATTGGTCGTAGTGTACACTGTTTTCAGGGTAGCAAAGATTTTCAGGCCAACGCTGTCCCTTCCACCAATCAACCCTTCGGGCTCTCAAAATAAACAACGGGGCCACTCTTCCCCTCCAAACACAAATCAGCTATTTAAAAATAACAAGGAATCTCGATAAACCGATTGAAGTGTATGCCTAATATTTTTTATTACTTTGTATGTTTCGGTGGTTTGATAGTGGCGAAGACTTACTGGTAATAATGGTGAAATAATATAATTTGTGCATCGACTATAGTTCAATAATGCAGGATTAAAGATATTTATCAGTACTCAATAATATAATTTTTCTGCGAGTATTAATGGACAAACACCATTGATATTATTTTCGGTGGTTAATCTAGATCTTATTTTTTTTTTTTTTTATGGGTAAAGGGCAAACATTTCACAAAAAAATATTAGATCATATTTAAAAAAAAAACTTATATATTTTGTCATATATGCTAAATGCTGTCTCAACTAAAAACCTAGTACCTAACCTTAGGGCTTTGACTGTCGGGAGGAAGAAGTCCTCAAACCCTCCTTGATTAGTTCGATATGCTACACCTTCTACAGTTAACCACATTATTGTTCCAAGAAATAAACGGACTTAATCGAAATCAGTAGCACATAATACAATGATGGTCATCTACCCACAGAAAACCAATTAATTCCAATTAAGAAGTGCGTAGTTCGAACTGGTGTACGCGTTAATTTTCAAAGAGCAACCGACCGAATGACCAATAATATTGTCTAGCGACCTGTTGGGATACCAATTGTTTGATTACTAAGTTTTCCTTTAATAACCATTCAACGCACGTAATAGACATATTTTGTTGAAATAATATAAGCACTAGGTATATACTGCCATGCACTCCAGTCGACCGATAATCTTTATCATGTCACGTTCAATAATTGTACGGTTGGCAATGTCGTTAGTGATTTCTTTACAATAATCTATAGCTCCATATGCGCGCTTGTAGATTTAACGAAAAAATATCGTTCTCCGTTAAATCACACCATTATTTAATATATTATAGACCCATTTAATTATTATAATAACGCATAGCACACAGCAAAGCAATATATTTATTTAATGTAGAACGCGATCATTACACATGAATGTGCGTGTCGGAGGTATAGGTATACAATATAATTATCAAGTGCCGTGACAATAACCATATATATCTCTGTCCATCTTCCTCACTTCTTCCCCTCATTAAGATATTTAACGGGACCTATCTCTATATATAAATCGAAGTCTGATGTGTAACACTTTCAATATGTTAATCTAGTCACTGTAACGAAAACTTTTAAAAAATTATAGAAAAAAATCAATACATTTTATTTTATTTCTACCATTATGAAAGGAGTGAGTCCTACAATCAAATATTATGCCAATATTAAAACACAAATTCATTTTAAGATCTATTAAAGTTTTAAGTATGGTAATGCGCAACGATGTCGATATTATTATCAATTTTTTTTCGACCTCTTATAGTGACAATGAAATACAACACTATTTGAATATAATTTATCTACAAAGTGGTGTATTAACAACTTTATTACATATATTAATATATTTATTGATTGTTCTGGCACCATAGTACATTTGTACATTTTAACAAACACATGTGCCTACCTAATAGAAGTATAACATATATAAACGTTGATGATAATTGATTGTAATACTATATATTTTTATTGTAAAGGTCCATGCCTTATTAATTTAACAAATATCATTTTTAATTAATTGTTTTAACAAATTAAGTTATTATAAGTCATAAATTGTATTCATTTTTATATCGATTTACGTAATACATTATATACTCTTGAAAAAGTATCGTTATGCATTACTAATTTTAAGTAATAACAAAACCGTGAACTTTTGGCAATGGAAATAGAAAAACAATTTATGGTTAGGTTAAGATTATTTATCCTACATGAATGTAATAAATATTGTGTACATTATGACCTAAAAAATAATTGAATAGTGACCAAATCCGTAAATGAATGTATAATAACATGATAAATTCAAATTTAACTTGTCGTTGATCATTATCTCTTAATGTCTGTAATGTCTGTATATATTCATATATATATATATATTTATGTATGTATTAATCGCTCTTTTTAGATAGGAATTTTTTAATTTTGATAAAATGACCCTTAACATTAATGTCGTAAAACATTTTAATTTTCAAACTCACGGTTATATTAAGATAATAATAAATTCATAGTTATTTTTGCTTTATTTTAAAAAAATTAAAAATCTGAGTCTTCAGAAATTATTAAAATAATAACTTACTTTAGTTACAATAAGTAACGACTCGTTACTAACGAGTGATACACATCAAGTTATTGTGCTCAACCCATCCATATGTCTCATATTGTTTTTGTATCCATTATTATAAGACAATATAATGATAGGAAAATAATATTATACTACAACACTCATTTATAAATACTATATAAATATATGTTTATAGGTATAACTTTTATATGAGTGCGAGAACAAACAAAAATGTAACTGTAAAATCCACATGTATTTTCCAGTGGCATTATTATAGACAGTGGCGCCGAACACGTACTTTTATTGGGTAGTTTAACTATGGCGGTGGGTGTCTGGTGATTGAGTGGGTGTAGGATAGTTGCTTGGTGTTAGGAAGTTGAGTTGATAAATTTACACTATTTAATAAATCTTAGGAATTTACAAATTAAGTGACATGATATGAAACTATGATGCCATAGAGCAATTCGCCTATCAATGCTACTTCGCACTCATGATGAAGCTAAACGCCTTTCGGAGTCCAGTGTTTAAAAGTGATTATACAGCATACAAATACATCTTTTAAACATTTTTAGATAGTTACTTAAATTACCAATAGCCCCGTGAAACATTTTTGAAACACCTTTTAGATTCTGAGTGAAACTATTGGCTTCCTCGTTTCACTCAGAATTTTACCATGATGTGTGTGTGTTTTTTTTTATTTTTTTTCTTGTGTCGGTCAACAACTTTTCTCCTAGAAAATGAGCTCCAATCGAAAACTTCCCGGGAGGTTTTTGATTCGAAATCATATCCGATTGGTGCATTATGGAGGTCATTTTTTTAAATTTCTTAACGGTTTTTCTAGTACATGCGTAAAACTAACGAAAAATTACAAAACACGGCAAAATTTACGGTACACCGGTTTTTGACAAAATCGAATTTTTATTTTTGTTATTACTTAAAAAATATTAATCACAAAATTTGAAATTTTCACATAATATTTTTAAGTCAGTTATCTAGAGATAGTGTGAATTTAGGATGATTTTGAGTTTTTTGTGTTATTTATAGACATTTAAAATTTTCGAATTTTATGATTAAATTTACAATAAATTATTCAATCATGTAGCTGCTTATTATTTTGCTCTAACTTTTTAGGTGGTGGTGTTAACAAACTTTTATACTTTGCTCCACCAAATTAAATACAAGTCGGCGCCACTGATTATAGATAATAATATGCTTTTACATTTTTTTTCGCATTCGTTCGAGTGAATATTATTTATTCTATTCTTAAAAAATTGAATAAAATAAAGAAATTCCTAACTTCGGATTCTATTTATTGATTGAAATCATGTACGTATAATTGTTAACATATACACTCTTCTGTATCCAAATGTTACTATTCATTTTTGTTTTTTTTACTTTTTAATTGTTGGTTACCATGACTTCTTAAAAAACTGTAGTACAAACAATGCTATAAAAATATCGAATGATAAATAAACCATTTTTCATAATAATTTTTATTATAAAAGAAATAATTATAATATGAAATCTTGCAAATCAATTATCATTTTTCATCAAATAACATATTAATTTTTTTTCAAATTATATTTGATCTATCAATATTATGTTGAGTTATTTTTTATCTTTCTTTTACCATAAATATCGTTTATTTGTACACAAAAAAAAATAAATAAACATGCTATTTATTTATTATTTATCAATAAAACCCAGTTCTTATAAAAATATAAATATAATAATAATGTAAGGTAAAATATTGATATTTTATCCATAATATAAAAATGTATGACCAATTTTTGAATTTCTTTGTGGGTAATAATAGTAAGATGGAAATTCACTATCAAAATATGCATTTTTGGCTAACATTCAATTTAATGAAATTATTGAACTACGACCATTAAATTAGTTTTGAATAATTTATTGTATTTTATAAAAGGTGTATTTTAATAATATAAAACAGTAAAAAAAAATTTTAAAATATTTTTGTCTAAAACAAGTGGTTATAAAATATACCATATACTTAGTAATGAACTCATGTGATTGTCATAATAACACAATTTATTTAATACTGTATCATTACACGATTATTCTGAAATATATTTTATTAAGACATATTACACAATACTCTATCTACACATTGAAGTATACATTGTATTACAAAAAAAATAAGAAAATAAAAAAATAAATAAATAATTTACTAGTTGCGTTTATGAACTGTTATGTGTTATAATATACAATTCACACAATCCTCAATATCCATATAAAACACCAAATACGAAATAATGATTGAAATTCATTCAAAACTTTAACATAGTGCGAATTGAAAATCGATTTCACCACCCCTTTTCCTGTATTGATATGAAAAATATGGACTTCCTTTTATGTAACTTTTTTGTAAATGTGGGACACCCTTACAGTAAAAAAATTTGAAGATGAATAAGATTATACATAATAGCCAAGCCATTAGAAAACTTTGAATAAAAAAAAGTAAAATATACGTATTTTTAAATGTGATAGGTAAATTTTATATATTTTTTTTCGTGTTTACATTTTTAAAGAGGTACAAAGTTTTAAAAGGACATTGTACATACTTTTAAACCAAACAGTAATAATAATTTAGCATGTACGATTCAATATTAACTAATTTGAATTAAATATTTAACGCGTTTTATATTTTGTATAGAACACGAACTTCGTTTCCAGCGATAAAATATAATAGATATTAATATCTACAATTGTAAATTATTATCTTGTCACTACATCAGACAATATGACTAAATATTTTTTATGTGCAAAAAATGTAATATACATTTTAGGAATATATGCGATTAGACGATAGAGCTGAACCTAAAATCAGACTAAACACTGAATAAAATTTAATTTGTGTGGCAAAATATATAAATAAACAGTAGATAATCATAAAATATATTTTATTATTTTTATTCCGTATTAATTAAAATTAAGGAATTCAATTCGCTGTAAAAATAGTATCATAGTATGAATTTATTTTATTGATAGAATAATCATTTTCCAGCCAAGCGGTGACTTATTCGGTTTACTTTAAGGTTAGTTAAAAAGTTAGATGCCGGTAGTACGGTGATAACACCATACTCTGATTGTTGTTTACATATTATATTTGTATGTAGTACGGTCATATTATGTATTATGTGTAGTATATATGTAGTTCGGTTATATCATGAAGTATATAGAGTAGTATTATATGTCACTAGTGGATTGCTGTTTTGTTATTTTATGATCACAGGGGTGCTCTGTCATCATTACCCCAAAGCGGACGTAACAAAAAAATAAAAATAAATAATGCCAGGTGATTGAATTATAAAAGTTCTCACAGATAAACTTGCCGGTGTAGAGTAGTTTGCTGGAACCTACTCTACCCAAAGTCGAAATCGGATAGTTGTTTATTCGGTGCGATGTTTACTTAGGTTTATAAATATAAAAAAAATAACTATATATCAAAAACCATATATCAAAAAACCGTATGTGGATCTGCTTGACTATAATGGTAAGCCGTACATTTTAGATAACAGTCTACATATATATGTCCCTTAAGTTCCATAAAAACCCTTACCTAATGTATTCTAAGAATAATCCATATTACCAAATTAATTATTTTCCTCGTTTTATTTACATAAAAACATATGAACAGATTCGAATGTATGCTATTTAAAATAACCTTTTCTAATAAAATCAATTTTTAAAAAGATTTTGAAAGTTTCATACATACAATTTATTAAAAAACTAATGTTTCTATAATGGAAATTTCGTGAAGAAGGTATATGATGTTTATAGGTACTCATGTATTTTTTAAGTATATTTATTTTTCTGACGCATCTCTATACAGTGCTTCAAACTAAGTTTTTTATTTTGTATACCTACTTGGCAGTATAACAGTTGAAATTAACACTGAAAACATTTTTATTTTAGTATTAAATTATAACAAGAGCAATGATGCTAATGCTTCATTATATAATTACTTAACTTTTAATTATATATAGACTTCAAATCAGGAACGTGCCAAAAAAAAAATTTCGGGGAAGGTTCAATATTTTTACCAAACACATATTTCAAATGTATTTATTTCACAAGATAATAATTTTGATAATTATTAATTTTATATTAATAGATAGATCGATAATGTAAATAACTCTACCAAATTGTTATAATACAAACTTATATTGCACACAAATATTAAGCAATACTCTTTTTCTTAACCCATTAAGATTTCAGGGGGTTGAAAACCCTCCAATTAGTTACGCCACTGCTTCAAATGTTAAAAAAAATTTTCAAAATACTCAACTTTCAAAAATATACGTATATTTTGTATTGAATATCCACACAGTATCGCGTATATATCAATAAGGCATATGCATGTAGTTTTGTGTTTATCCATTTATGTAAACTGTATAATTTCATACATGTTTTTCGAATTCAAAACTATTAGACGTTCAACTGTTAAGTATATTTTTTCATTAGTAACCTGTGTGCTTTTTTACGCCCAAAACGTAAACTATATGCTAATGTGTATGACATATTATTTTATCGTTTTAAAAATAAATAATTACTACTTAATGCGAGATGAACATCTGCGCATACTATATAATCGGACTTTGACCAGGTTTTGAATATTTTTTAGTATAAAATATTATTATTATAACTATTTTCATCGGTAAGACATCCTTAAAATTATTATTTTAATAATAAAGTACCGATGTAGACGCAATTGAAACGGAAATAATAATAAAGACGCACTTAAAATTTTATGGAAATAACAAAATATAAATATCCACAATTCACTAAAATTTTGACGTAATTAATTTTCTAAATGAACAAAACCTTAATGTTTATAACATTTTTAGAATACATTTTTTAACTACTCATGAGTATACTTACACATTCTAGAGTAGTATACACACATCAACGATTAGAAAACCCATTCAAAACATTATATTGTTTTATTATAGTTTAAAAATTATCCTTGTAGGTATATAATGTAGCCATACAAATTGGTAGATTTATATTTATATTTTATATTAACATGAAAAATATAATTTTTTTTCACAGTTTTAACGTAAATATTATGCCATGTATTAAAATATACGTTACCAAGAAATGCGCATTTTATTGTTTTCTATACCATAAAAGGTATGGTGAAATTTACCCAGAAATTCCCAAAACACTATCTAAAATCTTAAATCAGAATTCCAACCATTCCATATAAATTTATTAAATAAACGTGGTTTTGTTTAAACTCCCAAATTCCATTTCAAAATCGACATAATATAAATACAGTCAATAAACGCATATATATTTGTCATATATATTAATAATATATTTGGTTGACACAATATGTTTATAACCATCCAACACCTTAAAACGTAAGTCAAAACACGGGACCTTAACAATACAATAAGGCATGTCAAAACGTACGAGTACCAATTCAAGTGGAGTGACAATATGTAATATGTATGAAGAATTAAAATCATCGTGATGTGCACATAGCGGTCGATTTATAAAAAATAACGTTGTATTTATTTATTTATAAAATAAATTATAACGAAAAATTCTTTGATACAATGTATAAAATTACTTTATTATTTTAAGCTCACAAATAGGTTTGTAAAGAAAAAACATTGGAAAATAGAAAAAAAAAAATCGCATAAATCATCTATATACGCGTGTAGTAAATACCTAGAAAATAATAGGTGATAAATTAATAAATTGGAGGTTAAAAAAATCATTTTTATTTATTTTACTATCATGACCGATGATTTATTATTTATTTAGGACATAAATTCTATATTTTTAACAGTATCTATACGTGTACAATATACATTGATGTAAAGGCATGGGTAACTAAATCACTGTTATATATATATTTATACCTATATATAATATTCCCTATTATTAGGTTCTTATTTTTAGTTTTTAGTTTTATCTAGACTTTTTATCAGGTTTTACTTAATTCCTAAAATGTTGAAAAAATTAAAAGATTAATATGATTTTCAATTGTTTTTAAATTTTTTTTTTTTTATGAAGAGAAAACTTTTATTGACATAACTGTTACATAACATAATAATATGTATAATTCACGCATGCGTGTGTATTGCGATTGGCAGCCATTAAATACATAAATATAAGTTTATCTGATTAAAAAGATAATTGTTACTCAAAATTTCAGTCTCTCCATATATTTTATTCGTGTATAACTACCGATCAATTATATAATACATGACCTGTGTTCAGTTTTCCGATCCCGTAATATGTGTCCTGCACTAAAATGTCCCGCGCTCAAATGTCGTACACCTCGGTTCGAGGTGTGGGAAAATACTGACAAAGGAAACGCGCATGGTTGGTGGGACGTGAAAGCGAGTGATGGCCTGCGTTACGGGCAGTTTTTTAACGGGTAATTCTATTTCGTGAATATTTTACGTAAACATATCGCGTTATCATTGATAAATACCATCGGATAACGGCGACTCGTCCGGCCCCGCTGAGTTTTCGTTCGCAGCAAAATAATTATTACTATTATTATTATTATTATTATTATTATTTACTAAGAAAATAAAAATACAATTTAGCGCATCATTCAGAGTTCTCGGAGAGTAAAGATCGTTTTCATTTTTAACGGCCAGCGTTTTACAGGGCGCACCTCGACGCTTTACCACGTGCCTTTCTAATTCGTTTTATCCAGTTGCTATTACACAATAGTGTTTTTCGCAGATTCACGACGCCCTGTCGTTCGGCGGCGACGGCGGCGACGGCGCCGATGAACGGAAGCTGTACGAGCTGCAACAGGGTGCGGCGGCCAACACGCTGCTGTACGTGGGCCTGTGCTCCGTGGCGCTGGGCCTGATCATAGCGTTCGTGGGCACGGGCGAGAAGGGCTTCAAAACGGTGCAGCTGCGGTTCATCGGGCCCGGCATGATAGCCATCGGCGTGTGCTGCTGCGCGGTCCGCATAATGCTGTGCTTCTGCCCGCCCACGTTCTGCTTCAAAAGGCGCCGGCACAAGAGCGGCGGACCGCCGTCCGACAAGATGGCCGAGTTTTACAAGTACATGCCGTTCCGCAACCATTCGCAGTTGAACGCAGCCGCTGCGATCGGGCCTAACGTCACCGAACCTCTTGTCGGCGGCGGCGGCGTCGGCGAGGTCGTACCAATGATGGTGCTCAAACCGGCGTTGAAACGCGTGTCCATGGCGGCCGACTACCAACAACCGACGCAAGTCGTCTGTCAACAAGTTAGTATGCATTGTACAACACGTATATCTTATCGTAATAACGGATCCAGTACGTAATTGTAACAACGCTGCGAATCGTTTACACATCGGTACTTATGCCAGGCACGTAAATAGGTGCTTGTTTTTTTTTTTCTTTTTTTCTGGGGCGATTCATTTTCTCCAAAATGTTTGGGGTTTAAATGATGTGCAATTAAGTGGTATACCGTTTATCTTAATTCGTGATTAGGTCTTGGAAAGGGAAGTGCGATTGCTCCTATGGCCCCTATCTAGATTATGTGCCTGACTTTTACGCCTTAATGCTTCGTACAACTTTGAAACGAGACGGCCCATCGAGATTTTCTCGAAAGTTCGTACCCGATCCTGATCGTTCAATATTAATGATTAGGTCGGCTATACTAACTTGACAATTATTTTATAGGCACTATAAAACAATAACATACCTATAATGACACGCGAGTAAATTATATGCTAACACGTTTGGACGGAAATTGAGTTAAAAGATTATTAGTTCTACTGTTATCGGACTGAACAACGTGGATCCTCAAACACCGAAAGTACGTTAATATCGTACTCGTTGACTTCAGTTGACATTTTGACTATATATTTTTCAAGGGAACAATATTAATAAAATTATCACCCATTTATTAATATAATTATTCGTCGATAATGAGATCCGATCAAAAACAGCAAAACCGATGGCTATTCTATAATTTTTAGGATTTCTAGAAATTTAGTTATACTTATCAAAAGCCACCCGAATTATTTAGACAGTTTTACAAACTGGAATATCCTGGATACACGATTCTATTACGTATATACATTTTTATATCTTTGTCATCATGGGTACATTGAGGACAACCTTGGCAATCTGAAATGCATATATATGTATATATTATAAACATATATCGTGTATATATAGGTTAGGTTATTACGGTATACCGTAATAGATTAAATATTACTGTATGTGCGAATACCCAACTTTGTTATAAAGCTCTGATTTGCCGGGGATAGACTCGCAAATAAATGCGCCGGTTATGTATTATTGTTTTTATATGTATATAAGAAAATATATTATATACACGGTATATTTCAAGACTTATGTCACTGAACAGAAGATAATAAAACTTAATTATAGTGTTAGTAACATAATACCACAATATATATATATGGATGGATAATAATGATTATGTACAAGCTAAAGTATAGTACGAGTATATAATCAAAAGTAACTAATTAGAATAAGTTGACGCATAGGAAACAACTTTTAGATTTTAGCATTGGGGCAAATAAATAACTTAATGTTGATGATAAATAGATTAGCGTCTTGGGGGCCGAGCGCGCAGTATTATGACAAACAACTCCCGCTTGGCCCTCAGTTCAAACACTAAAAAAAAATACTGGCGTTTTAAACACAAAAGCAAAATTATATTTTTACGTTTTACCTTCATTATAATTGATGTAATAGGAAGATGCTCCTCTTAAAGTCAAAGTGCGGGGGTGATTTCCCCCGTTGCCCAGTGAAGTCGGTGCCTATGAGCCGACGTAAAACCAATCATGTGGTAAAAAACCTCCGATGGTCGACTGATGCAGCCGACTTGACGGCGATGACGAATAAGGGCTCCGGCAACGGTGAAAAATCCGAGACACGTACGTTTTGAGTGGATGACATGTACTCTCTGGTCGAAAGTCAGGAAGGATCGACGCGTACGTTCACAGATGACGACGTATAATGTGATAGAAGTGACGAAAGTATTATAAACGCCCCCGTCCTCGAAGACCGACAAGTAAAAGAACTACGCAAACGAGGTAAAAAACGGCCATGTGCGTTGTAAAAAGGTAACGAACAAACACAACGCGTGGAACGAAACGATAATCGGCAAACGCTAGAAAATCGAGGCGAAAATGGCGAACGGGACACCGTGAATACCGCCGACAGCTCAACAGAACACGGCGTATGTGCTAGACTGCGCATTAGCCAAGGATCAGAATACGACGCAGTTCGATACAATTACGTGACACCGCGTCGGTGGCGATATGTCGAAGTTAGCACCGCGTGTCGGAACGATACGGTTCATACGATACGCATCGACAAGACGATGGCATGTCACAGTACGTTTCGAACAATTATGCACTGTTGCCGGGCTAGAACTTTCAAGCTGTCGACAGACACAGATGTATCAAGTCGCATGTGCATGTAAACGGATTTTTATGCATAATAATAATAATAATTACACGGCAGTAGTCGTAAATAGTAAATAAGCGGCCGAATAATAAAATAAGTATACGTTGCGGTTGTATAGAAACGAAAACACGCCTACATGCACGGCAGCGAGGGTATCTCACTACGTGCAACGCGGCAGTGGGTGTCGACGTTTTCCTCTCAACGGGTGACTTTCGTTAAACCTTAAAGACGTCGGTGGCCAACGTTTTGTGCAACACTCCACCGTTATAGTAATGTGTTCACGAACGGTTCGTTTTTTTATTTATTTATTTTTTTTTTTTTATCAGATTTGCGTTCACTTTCACACGCGTTTCAAAAATCGAAACTATAAAACAGAAATATAGGTACCGATTTCCCGGAACTACCGCGTCATAAAATCCAGAACGCATCAGTATAAAGAATTCGTGCGACGCACAAGTGTATTGAATGCGAAGTGTGATGTCGGTGTTTGACTACACGATTTCGATTTATAAACGTGTACATGGCCACGAAAGACTCCGTTCGTTGGTTTTCGTTCACCGTTCGTTCGTTTGACGACATCCCGATATAAACGGCATCGGTAGCAGTTATGATAACGATTCGCAAATAACGACAGAAAAACGGCATGAACATAAAACACACGAGTGTGTCTGCTGTACGTGATGTGTAATGACGCACGGGTTACATCGCAGGATAAAATCGTCACCATTAAATTTTGCAAAAAGATATGAGTGCATAGTACTCGGTTTAATTAAAAAAAAAAAAAAAGGAAGGTTGAATAATTGGATACAGCTCGTTATTATAATTTTAGCATTTGTACGTTTACCTATAGCGATTATTGTGCGGACCTTGTATGCATAACCGTAGTATTGTTAATTAATGTCTGTATCGTAAAATGTACAACACCATTATCCGCAAGATAAATGAAAATAAAGGCGCCGGGATCAAGGGTGTAGAATTCGTATATACGTATACATTCCTACTACACCGACGATAATAATACGGCGAGCGCATCGATTTAAAATTCTGTTCACGATCAACTAACATCCAATTATTACTAAGGCTGCTGCAGCGTGGATAGACAACGGTCGCCGTCGATCCCAAGACAAGCTGCGGCACCGATATTAATACATACACTGCTGTGTTCGTTCTCGCAGTCAAATTCTAGTGAAATGCCGTCTGTGAAAAGTGAAAACGATTATTGCGCAGCATTTATTTCCCAATATTAATTTCCGAAACGGTGAATTTGACTATACATGTATAATATATTATGCGTTTCTAGTACTCGAATCGCAAGATGGGTTTTTCTACGTGAAATTCACTTATTATTATTATTATTATTATTATTATTAATTCGAGTTCAGGCTTCGAGTTTAAACAAAACTATAGCTTGTACAAAGTATACTTCACATCCTATATGTATAAAATTGGTTAACCTTGACAATAGTCATTAAAGCTCATCTTTATTGAAATTTTATTCGTGTCGCATAGAATTCAATATTATACATTTTATTTCCCATTTTTTGCATTTTCCCAGTAATTCTTGGTTTAAATGTTGTTTATTGAAACCTAATTTATAACTTTCAAAATATATATTTAGCTAAAACAAAAATTGACTGAATTTTTTTCGGTCAAAAACACTTATTTATTAATTTATTAATTTATTAATAAGATGGTTTGGGCATGTGATGAGGCGAGAGGAAACGAATGCAGTAAGAGTGGTTATGAAGATGGACGTTGAAGGGAAAAGAGGAAGAGGAAGACCAAAAAGGAGATGGTTGGAGACTTTGGAGAATGACATGAGGGCTGTCGGTGTGTGCAGAGGAGATGTGATTGACAGAGTAAAGTGGAGGTGTAGGCAAGGGTGGCCGACCCCAAATAGTTGGGAGGAAGGCGAAGTAGAAGAAGAAGAAGAAGAAGATTTATTAATTTATTAACCTATTAATTAATATTATGCTTATGTGGATGTATTGAAAACTAGTGAATTACATAAAAATGTAAATTTTGTATCAATGCATATACATACTTCATTGTCGCACAGGCTACGTATTTACAAGTGTCTGATTAATTTCCAGACCCTGCTCAAGTGTCTAAACAAATACAAGCAAAATTTAGTTTTGCCGCCCCTTACATGTAAATATGACATCAACATTTTTTTATGCATTAAAATTGCCCCAGAAAAATGCTACTCTAGGCGTGGGCCCTTGTCACCTACCCCTTGAGCCGGGCCTATCAAATTCTAATAAACAATTCAGTGACGTTCAAATGAGATTGAAAACATATTTTCTGTTTTCTCCGTTCGAAAATGTTACGGAATCAAATAGCAAAAGTCTATGCGTACAATAACCCCGAAATCAACACGTGTCTCATAAATTACGTCAATTACAGCGACTTTAATCTCACGCGACCCAGTTATTTTATTTTAAATAAGCGCATGTATTCGCAAACCACGCGATAGAGATAGATAGAGAGAGAGAAAGAGAGAGAGAAAGAGAGAGAGAGAAAAAGAGAGAGAGAGAGAGAAATACAGAGACAGAGAATTAAGTAAGTGTGGGCGGATGCCATATCCAACCCATGCGGAACCGCCCTTGGACTTCCGGAACAAGTCTCCGTCGCGTTAAAGATTATACGCCGTTTTACGTCATATTATATGGCATTCTAATAATTATTTCATGAAAATAAATTATAATTTAAAATTTCTACTAACCACACTGCTATTCTACGGTGTATAATATGACCACGGTTGAATTTCGAATCCACGATGAACACGACCGATGTATAATTAATATGCTTATAGGCCGCCGTAGTTTTTGGGGTGTAGAGAGGCAGTAGATAAAGCACATCGAAAACACCCACAACGGAAAACTTTGAACAACTCATTTCAACATCAAAAACTATTCTGAATCGACTGGTTGTTCAGTGTGAAAAAAAATAATAATTAAAATAAAAACCTCCAATCGTGTGCTTTCCTTATTGCGTTGGCACGTTTTCGATAGTCACCCAATCAAATCGGTATACTTTCCGTGGCCGTTTCGAAATTAAATGTATACATATATATGTAAGTAAATATGGGAGCCAGCCGATGCAATAATGAATGTTTTACTAGTCGACGAAAAGTGTGAAAAAGATCGATTTCTTACAAACGATGTGTATTTATGTTCTTAATGCGTTCGGGAGCAACCCGAAAACGATGTAGTGTATACATGTAGTATATTATAATATAATGTACTACATGTAACATGTTACAATATTATTACATTTTATGTACATATAGGTATATATAGCCATTATTCGTTTTTATTGTTTGGATACAGTGGCATTGGAGTTGCGATGAATTATCGCTTGGCCGACGATAAAAATATGATCGTATCGTATTATCGTCAACGCGTCGCGGTAAACATTAACCTTATACGCGATATATGACACGGGAAATAGAGAGTTGTTGTTTGCAAACTTTATATTTAAAATAAAACGAGTTTAAACAAGACTTTTTTTTTCTTCTTTATCATGAAATTAAATCGATACGAAAAACAATAAGGTTTGCAGTAATTGCATCATATGAACTAGAATATGCCGGTGATGTGACAGAACTTACACGTTTACGTAACAAATGTGATTACATACAACTTATCTTTCTTTTTATTTTCTACATTAAATCGCATAATATTTCTTCTACCGTAGTGTTTTGGTTTTAGTATTGATTTCTCAAATTTTCAGTGTCTATCAAATCTTCCTCCCTTCTCCCTTTGATTAATTAAAGATAGCCCTAGATCAAGCCCGTACTGGCACCTCTTATGGGGTGGTTGCAAAAACATTTAAGGGCGCCTTAATTTTTGTAATTTAATCGTTTTTTTATAGGCTATAGATGCCTATAATAGACGCCATATGAAATAATAATAATAGGCTATAGATGAAGGTCCATTAGATTACATGTTAAAAAATCAATACATATGAGGGGCACATTATACATTGTAACTTTCATGGGGCGCGTCGTGCATCTGCCCGGTTGCCCGGTGAGCCAGTACGGGTCTGCCCTTGATTTACGTTTTATTTTTTAGTGTTAACCCGAGTGAATAATACAATATGGGATACAGCAGGTACTGCTCGAGCCCAAATAAAATATAAGAAACGTACGTTTTAATTTATATAAATCATATCTTTTTCGCTTCGGTCGATTTATTTTTTATTGAACGCGTTGCCACCATGAACATGGTCGACAAAATATGTATTGATCAGAGCTGTTCCGCCATATACACACATCATTACGGAGAATTTCATCAATGTTCAACTGAGTGATAAACTTCTAAAATAATAATTGAGATTTTATAATTTGTGTAAACATATATTTATATGTTTTAATACGTAATAAGTATATTTCGAACCCTTTGCATATTTATGTAAATTTTATTAATTTCGTTAGTAAATTAAAAAATGATTTACTGACAAATCCTTAATGTTTGCCACACCGTTTGTACTTACTTAATAGCTAACGAAAAATGTGTAAATATAAAATATAGTGTGCACTATACACGCGATCATGTTTTCTGAATGTACAATTGTTCGCATTATCGTATACTTACTACAACATATTTTATAATATTACCACAATAAACAGCAGCCGCTATTCAGATGCAGTAATCAAGATCGGTTCATTACTTACTCAGGCCGACAGTCTGGCAGGATCCTTAATATTGTGCTACTCGGTCGCTTTTGGGAGGAGGAAACCTTGAGGAGTTAATGCTAAACATTTACATTAAAATACATTATGGCGTATCGTTTAAAAAACATTCCATTGCCAAACGAACTATTGCCGTTGTAATACTATACTCTTCAGTAACATGTAGAGCAACAATAATATAGATAGAATACGCCTGTATATTTTATTTAGTCGAATACGATATAAATATACTAATACTGAAAGTGCATAATATTTTCACTTTAAAGTTTTTCCTGAGTGCAGCATATTTTGACAAATTATTCAAATTTAAAAATTTAAATCTAAACAAATTCCAACCGATTGAAAAATAAAATATTAATGCAATTGTATGTATTTACATACATTAATATTAATGAAAAATTTAATATTGTATGTTTTCTATCTTAGTATAGTTGACGAATAAAATTCAAAAACTGGGAAGCTTTCAAGAAGTTGAGTAATTTGTCAACAAGTTTATAGTGACTTGTTATTTTTTAGTATTTTAATGTAGGTAAAATTAATAATTAAGTATTAGTAATAAATATTTAAATGCATATTTTTATTTTTTATGCATATTTTATCGTTTTTAATAGATATTTTAGCGCTTATTATTTGTGTTTTTAAGTTTCTATAATTCCCAATCCCTGCATATTACCAATATTTTATAACTTATTTAATAGTCAATGTGATATAATTAAAAAAAATGTAAAACTCACTTCATGTAATGGCTCGTTTATGTATATATTAACAATTCTGGTCTATTTATTATATAATACATACGACTTTTGTCACACTATTGCACAAATACTCTATTTATTGCATTGCAGCGTATTAATTGTAACGTATTAATATAATCTACAAATATTTCATACATAGTAGCTTTTTGTGTGTCGACATTAATTTTGATATTCTTTGTGATTCTTCTATACGCGTATAATTATTTAAAACTTGTAAAACATGTACCTACTCAGTAGTCTAAAATCTTTTACTATTCATTCTTAGGCCCAATAAAAATATTTTTAGAATATACTAAGTCCAATATAGTAATGAAACATATAGTATTATGCCAACTTCAAAGTTTTTATAGTATAATATTATTCGATTTAGTATTATATAATAAATAACATAATTATAAGACGGATATTACTTTTTAAGATTTATAATCCTTCAACCATATTTCGAGCTACGTGTTAGTAAGCTATCATTTATATCGAATAAAATGTATCGCATCATTCATATCTTGATTTATACTAATTAAAACACTTGTAAATAAAATGTAGATCTGCATTTTGATTAATTTTGTGCATTTATTATCAAGTTATACAATTTATTTATTTGACATTTTAATTAGAGCCCTATAACTTTTAATCGAACAATAATAATCATTGTTCAATTTTATACCGTAGAATATTTAAAAAAAATTATAACTCATTAGTTATCGTTATAAAACCATTGCAATTCGTTTTTCGGATCATTGTATTCATTCATTCAGTTTCTGAAAAAAATATTTGTAAATAATTTAAAGACAATACTATATACATATAATTTGTACACAAAAGCTACGTACCTTTTTTTATTTCATCAATTTTTCTATTATTTCGTGCGTGTTCTCTATTTAGTTTAGTCTCACAGACTACACACCTGAACTGTATTGTTTTAGATGCGGTTGAAAATTACTTTGTCACCACTATTGCTGCTAATCTTAGGAAATGGCTAATCGAAAACTGAAGAAACTCGGTCAAGCAGCTCCTTCCCACTATCAAACTTTCCGTCGCACCTTTGTATACGGTGTATATGATATTCTTTGATCAAGACGACGTTTTTAATAACATGTGCAATCAAGCGCAATAAATTTACACAAAGAAATATTTTTCAGAGGGGTTTTAAGTTGCATGTTTTCATAATTATATAATCTACTAATCATTTTTACTCAATAAAATCATATTTAATATTTTTTTTAAATTTTGATGAGGGAGTTTGAACCCCTAAAATCCCATTGAGTACGCACCTGCGTGTTATATACTATAAAGTATACGAGTATATGTGTAAAATACGAAAGGCGTCATTTCAATGCTTTAATATAGTCTCCAAACATAAGGAAAACTAAAATTGTACAATAAAAAATCGTACGTATATAAGCACTCATTATTAATTACATTAATGTTGGAGGCAATAGGAGTTCCTAAACAAAAGAAAAATATTAACTCCTCGGACAAAAGTGTTGAACTTTTATGTTGTATACTTCATACAACTATAATGCGTTGTAAGTATAACAACGCATTTGAAAGGACACATCATCGTCCACCAACGGAATTCTAATGGAAATCCTGAACTTTTCATATGCAACTATGCTCGAAATCTAAACTTAAAGTCAATGTGGTTTTTCATTTTTCAAAGTTTATTTCGATTTGAATTTTTCCCATTTATATATATGAAGGGTTACGAGAAAAAACAATCATGGTCAAAAAAAGAAAAAATCAGATAGTATATTATGTTGTTAGTTAGTTTCCTAACAACTCGAATATATTTTTGGTTCATTGTATCTAAAATAGTTGTATTACAAAAATACATATTTTTGAATTAGTTTATACTTGATATTTTGGTTTTTTTGAGTGCTGAAACATTAAAATTGTAGTACTGAATATTTTAAAATATTGACTATGATCGTTTTTCGCCGTAACCCTTCATATATATAAGCTTTTGAAATATTCAGAGTGATCAAATTATCAAATACTATTTGAAAAAATGTATAGTAAAAATCTCGATATATAAACACGATTAGAAGAGAAAATTGTTTAAAACTAACATTTGATATGACCTTATCGAACTCTGTTTGAGAACCCATCAAATTGTGGTTACCGGAACATATATTTTTCACAAGCTTTATCGCGAAATCCATAGTCAACTGCAATTGAAACTGCAACTAGGGATAGTAGTGGTAATTTACTATGTCTGTGTATATAATCGCATACCACTCGTGGTGGTGTTTGAACGTTTCGATCAAGTCTCCGGATGCGCTGCGATTTAACAATTCACGGTGAAAACATTATTAATTGTACGATGTTGCGCAGGTCAAGAGGATGCCGAAAGCCACACCGGAAGCCAGCCTCGACAGTAGCATGGAGCACCTAATCGAACAGGACGACCATCTGTACACGAAGGATGAGGTGAGTTCGAACAGGAATCTTTTCAACCTCAAGTCAACACTAACATTCGAGGACTCGTTGAACGTTGCCACCAAAATGATGGTCAAATCGTTCGAGGAGCTGAACAACACGTCTTCCACATCGGGCAGCGGCGACCCCGGCTGCACCGACCAACTTCAACAATCGGAGCTGGTGCTAAGTGCAGTGAACCTGACCAAATAGATTTGCACGCACGCATACGCACGCGTACAAACACGCGTGCTCACGCGCGTCATTAAACAATAATATACACAATATATACATGTATTACATATATACCGGGTGATCAAAGTTTCCTGTTACACTGGTTTTCTTCTTAAATCTGCGAAGTAAAGAAAAATATAACAAATTCAGTAAGTAAATCCAATCATGTAAATCTCGCGAATAGTTTTAGATTAAACACACAGTTTCGTAAGATTTCACAATAATAATTTTTCTTGCGTTTCGCATGTTTTTATACGTTCAATTCATTCGGTATATATGTATTTTAAAATATCTTATAATGAATATTCAGGCAAATTTGGCTGTGATGTATAACCTCATGTTCACGTAAACGTACATGTACAGTAGGTAGAAGCCGCTTATTAGAAACACTTTGGATCCAAAGTAAAATGTGTCAATTAACTGATTGTTTCTAATAAGCGATCGGTTTGATTTATACCTAGGTACTAAAAAAAAAAAAAAAATGAAAAATACGCGAAAAATATATAATTTAAAAAGTGTATGTACAAATGTATTTTCATTGTCCATTGTTGCGCGTTCAATATTCGATTTTTTAAATCTTATTTAATGTGAAATGAGAAACGTTTAAATGAACTTCGATATCACGTAAAGTATTTTGGAAGCATATCGTATGACTTTAGTAACTCGCACTTCTTATATGTATGGATACTGTACTTACGATTAAGTATAGTAAAAAAAAAAATTTAACGACAGCAAAGATAACCGGTGTTTATGTCAACTGATCTTCGACTAATTGTTTCAAATAACCGATGTGATGATTCAAAAATCCGATTTATTTTCAATGTTTTAATACATGGTGCTCCGTCATGAGGCATTTTGTTTCTATAACGCGATTGTATCAATTATCCGTGTTTCTAATAAGCGGCTTCTACTGTATACATAGACTCATTATATTATTTATATCATATACAAGTTAGGTAAATTGTAATGTACTCGTATATTAAACGGTTTGCAAGCAATATAATTATTTACGGCGAAACCTCTATAATATCTATACTACTTTTACAACGTAATCGATTATTCCTGTATTATATTATCATTATAATCGTAAGCGGTCAATGCGATTTTTAATTTTTTGTTTTTTTTGCATTTCAATATTCATCATAATTACTGACATTATCATGCGTACGTATAATATTATTTAAAAAACAATCGATTTCTAATTTCTATAATTTTTCATCGATTAAATGTGTTTTCACTTTTCAGTCATCGAAAAAAAATCCACGTGGCCCGCTCTGCGCGATACATTTCGTATAATTATGTATATATAGGTCGAATTTTATTTTTTTAATTCACGTAATACGAGTACAACTGTGGTGTATATTGCAGTTAGTTACATTACGATTTTCACAATATTATAATGTATGGTCCATTTTTGGCTAAAGCACTACGTTCACATAACATCGTGGAGGTTTTGTGTCTCGTTATACATTTACATAGATTAATTAAGAGTTAATATAACAATAGTGTACCAAATATAAACGTATAGGTAATATAATTTATAGGTACCTAATACATAGAATAAATCTTTCATACACTTACGTATCAGAAAAGTATAAGCAATTTTATTATACACAGAATTATTATAGTCATAATACTTATGATATTATGTAGAGTATAGAATGAGTACAAAATAAAAAAATACCAACGAAAGAAAAAATGTCACATACTGTTTCATATTATAGAACGCATATTGTACCTTATATAGACGATATACTATATTTGTATATGCATACATTTATAAAAACAGTTAATTATACAAACACTTTACTCAAATTGTACACGTGAAGTGTTTGATCTTTTTATGTGACTCCGTTTTAATAAGTATGTAATTTACGGGGTAACTTTGACGCGCATTTAAGACTCTTTTTTTGGTGCAACCTTTAGCGTTACTATAGGGCTCCTTAGAAAACTACTCTCATATCAATGTGTTGCCACAAAATTTATTTCAGCTTATCAAAAAAAAAAATGATTTTCAGAAACAAGGGTTTTTTTTTAATTTACATTGGTTTTTTACTGTTATAAATACCATATAATATAATATATATTATATATTGTGACAGAAATCATGTATTATTCCAATGACTAGATGTTTTTTACCACTCTATTTCGTATAATAAATGTATAAATTCAATAAAATGCCCAGTAAAAATTAGATAAAAAAAGGACTTGTAAAACGAGGTGATGTTAAATCTTCGCTCCCTTTTTTACCAATCAACATCAGGGCCGTCCTTAGGGGAGATGAGCAGGGCCCAGGCCTTAGGCCTCGCGCTTTTTGCTTAAATTTGGGGCCTCGCGTTTGAAAAAAAATAGTCATTTCTTTTAAATTGTTTTATTTTCATAGTATTTAAATTGTATGTTATATATCAAAAATTATAAAAAAAACAACGAAGTTGATACAATGTAAAAATACTGAAATATTAATAAAAACAATATTATCATAATCGCAACACATAGCAAGTGGTCGATTACGTGATAAATATCGAAAATTTAAATGTGGTGGTGAAAAACGAAAACTTAAGATTGCTATTAAACATCAAAATTAACGTGAAAAAAACTGTTTATTCAAATTTTTTAAAAAATACCAAAATAATACTATAGCCGATAGCCAAATTGAAAGTCAAATAAATGCGAATTTCCAATTGAGCGATAATGACGATGTTAATTCTGAAAAAGTAGAAGTTCAATCCAATAGTGATAGTGATGAATATGAAAATGAAAATGTGCAACTAGTATCAGACGATTTACGACCGAAAGAAAACATTGAGAGCAGAAAAGTACATGAAGAAGAAAACAACAACGGCGATCCAGATAATTGGCCACAAAATATTAATGATTAATTACGAATTAATTTAGTTAAAAACCCATCTTCAAAAATTAAAAGTCATAAGTTTTCATGATGAAGGTCGCAAATTTAAAGTAGTTCGTTATAATAGAATAATGGTCAACGGTGAAAATGTGATTAGAAATTGGCTTTTGTATTCTAAATCTTTTAATCGAGTATTTTGTCTCTATTGTCGTTTGTTCCCATCAAAGTTTACATCATATTTGGCATCAATAGGATTTTCAAATTGGAAGCAGATTAGTGAACGTTTAAAAGAACATGCATTATCTATTCCACATAACACGGCTCAAGAAAAATTGATACAATTACGTATGGGACTTGATCTTCATAAACTATAGATGATAATATACAAGATAATATAAATATTGAAAAATAACGTTGGCGTAGAATTCTTAAACGAATTATTGCGAGTATAGAGTTTTTAGCAAAACATAATGACGCTTTTCGTGGTACAAGTTCTAAATTATATACAGCGAATAATGGTAAATTTTTAGGACTAATACAAATGGTTGCAAAATTTGATATTATTATGGCCGATCATTTGAGACGCATGATGAAATACATGATCATTATTTAGGACCTAGGATTCAAAACGAACTTATCAGTATTATTGCCACAAAAATACGTGATGAAATAATTAATCGCGTTAAACAGAGGAAATACTTCATGATTTTATTAGATGGAACACCTAATAAAAATGATAAGAAACAGCTTACATTTCTTTAACGTATTGTAGAAATTTCGAAAAAAATTTAAATATGAAATAAATGAATATTTTATATGCTTTATTTACACTTCAAATAAATCTGGTTCGAATTGAACTAAGGAAATAAAAAAACAATTACATTTAATGTATTTAGACCGGAAAAATTGCCGTGGCCAAGCATACGACAATGGGGCAAATATGGTCGACCGAAAACAGGGAGTACAATCCCGAATTATTTCAGAGAATCCAAAAGCTTTTTTTTGTACCATGCCCTGCACACAGTCTTAATTTACTTCTCGGGGATATGGCATCGTCTGTACCGGCTGCTATGACATTTTTCGGTGTAATTCAAAGAATTTATACAATTTTCAATGCTTCTACTGAAAGATGAACTATTCTTTTAAAATACGTTTCAGACTTTACTTTAAAACCAATGTCAGATACCAAATGAAAATCTCGGGTCGAATCAATTAAATCTATTCGTTTTCAATTATGGCAAGTACACGATGCTTGAGTATATAGAAGTCAGTGAATTAACAAAGAATCCTAAAATAAAAAGTGGAATTTCTTCTTTGGTAAATTATGAATTTTCTTATGATTTTATTTTAAGTGTTGTTATTTGGTATGAACTACTATCTGCTATAAATAATATTAGCAAGAGTCTACAGAACTAAAACATGAAACTGAGTAATGCTGTTCAGTTATTAAGTGGTTTTAAAGATTTTTTTGATAATTTTAAAGAAAAGGGGTTTGAGTTATCAAAAAAAAACTACACAACAATTTTGTGAAGGCATTAGAACTCAACCAATTTTTAAACAATCTAGAGTTCTAAATAAAAGTAAGCAGTTTAATTATGAATGTAATGATACACGTACAGTTTCTAATGAACAAAAATTTTATCAAGATTATTTTTTGGTAGTGGTAGATCAACCAATTGTATTAATTAATCAACGATTCGAGCAATTATCTCATCATTCAGAAAACTTTGGAATTTTATATAATATTGAAAATTTGAAATTATTCGAAGATAAAACATTTCGAAAGCATTGTATGGATTTAGGAATATTATTAAAAGACGGTGAAAATTACGATTTAAATTTAATTGAAATTTTTGATGAGTTAAAAATATTTTGTAGAATTCTAATCAAATAAAAAACCTATATCGAGTGTCTTGATTTAATAGAATCAACATGTGGAAATTTGGAAATGACCAAATATTTCTATCGCATTAAGAATATTATTAATTTTTCCAATAACCACTGCAAGTACTGAGAAAAGTTTCTCGAAGTTAAAAACCATTAAGAATTATTTGAAAACAACAATGGTGCAAAATCGACTTTCTGATTTAGCAATTATTTCAATTGAACGTGATTTGTGTGAAAATGTAGACTATAACGACATTATTAAAAAGTTCGCAGAAATAAAACCCAGTATAATTAATTTTTGATGAATAAAATTATTTTTACTGTATTTTTTAGTATTTTAATTCGTCTGTTTATTGTTATATTATATTAAAATACAAATTTGTATAAATAAAAATAAGTGACGGTTAATTAATTATATAATATAAGTAAAGAAAAACATGTTATTTGAGTCAACTGTAAAATTATTTTATTTTCTTTACCTAGATAGATTATGTTATATAAAAAAAAAAAACCCTTATTTTAAATTATAATTAGAGAGGTACCTACCAAATTTGTTGTGTATTAAAAATTGTTGAAGACATTATATGTTTTTAGATAGATCCTAGATATAAATATATACCTAACAAGTTTTAAAAGTATTTTCGCCTCGCAAATCCTAAGGACGGCCTTGATCATCATAACTATAACACAAAGACCAACTATAGTTACGACTGTGAACATGTAGGTAGATAGGCAGTATTCCTGTAAAGCTTGATATCTAAATATATTTAATTTAATTAGAATATTGCATTACTCATCTCAGTAAAAAAAAAAAAAAAAAAATTGTTGAATCGTATGTTATAATATATTATTGTATATAATAATGTGTATATTATTATTCTGTAACCGCATAAATATACGCGTGTTTTAGTATAATAAATCATATTATAATTATTAAGTTTGATAATATATATATATATATATATATATAAATGTTTACACTGTACGTCACGTCGTATACAATACGGCAGACACCCCATATATTATATTATATTGTTTAAAGCAATTATCCATTTCCATCGATCAAGATGAAAATATTTTTAATACTATTTAAACTATTGAAATATCTATACATATATTATATAAAATATACAACGAATATTGTTAATAAAAAATACATGAATAATTTTGCGTAAAATAATGTATCCCTTCGGGGAAATGAGTTTAATTTCGAATTGCATAATTGTCAACGTACCTTTCAAGCTCGAATAAAATGTGGTGCTACGAGTCATCGACCAGGGACAGAAACCTAACCAAAAATAATCAGTTCTAGAACTGGAACCTTTTATATAGTGGAAACCGTAACCTTAATATAAATATATTAAGTACCGGAACCTAATCGGAATTTATAAATTATAAAGGTTATTTTAGATTTAAAAAATAAAATGGTTTTATCTAACATAACTTATTAGTTATTACTACTTTGTTTATAAATTATCTGGGATCCATTCTCATATTATTTATGCCTAGAACTGTACAAAATTCGCATCCTGGTTAGGAACTTATTTAAAATTACTATAATTTTGAAGTGTTTATTACATTATTTATCAAGAAATCGTATTAGTCCATTAATTAATTGTTTTTGTGTTTTTTGTTTATCTTTATATGTATAATTCTACTGTATATGTGTGTATGTAATTGTACTACTCCTAAACGGGTGGACCGATTTGAATGAATTTTTTATATGTTTTTGGGTGACGCCCTGGATGGTTTAAATTTATAAATCAGTCCTGCAGATGGGATATATAGTATAGTTATAGTTATAGACAGTGCTGCAGTCGATATCTAGGTTATTTGTCTATACTGTTATTTATTTATTTTCGACATTTTAATTTGAGTGTATTATATTAAGTGTGTTTTGTTATTTTGACATTTTAATTTTTTGATAATTGAGGCGTCATATTTCAGTAAACATTAAGTGTATTATATTCACATAAAACAATGCCACGTTTTCGTGAACGAGGAGGAAATATTGGTCGTCTGACTCGGAATTTACAATCAGTCCAGAACCATCGGTTGAATAGATCGGCAGAAAATCAATTGACAGACAATTATAATTTAAGGAACCGGGCTGCAATCACACGTGTTAATGAAAGTCAGGAGCAACGCAACGAACACTGTCGAGCTAATGCATTGAGACAAAGACTGGTCCGTCAACGAGTCACCGACACATTCAGAACACGTGAACAACAGCGTTTGCAAATGTATCGCTTGACACGTGCATCACTTCTTCGCTTTGCGTTTGAATGAGTCGGACATTGACTATTCCATTGACTGTTGTTCACCAATTGTAATCGGTGCTTTATTTATTTATATATATTTTATTTATTTTAATAATAATTAGTGCGAAATAAATTATTAAAAATTATTATTAAATTATTAACGAATTTAACACACAATTTGAGACATATAAGAGATAGGATTTTTAACGGGCTACGAAGTGCATGGATTCAGCTAGTAATAATAATTTAACTATTTAGTATTAGTGCATTAATTTATGAATTGGAATTATTATTATATTAAGTATATATTCATCACTTTATTCCGAAGATAATTATCTGATTTTAATAAAATAGACACTCTGCCCGCTAGTGTATTATTATTGTATAAGATGCATAAGCGAAACGTTCTTTCAATCGAAAACATTATCTTGATGACTGTAATTTTCGTTTTTATAAAAGTACCATTGAGTATTGTATACTTCATAGGGAGTTATGTTGATTGGTAGCATAAGTTGTAAAAATATAAAAACCATATTATTATTAAAATACACTTTAACAAGACGATGGTACATTATAGTATATTCACTAGATAAGAAATAATACCTATTATATTTTAATGATAACAGAAACCAGTACCTAGTAGGGATGGTCATGAAATCCGAATATCTAAATTATCCGGATATCCGGATATTCAAATCCGGATTTAAATCAAATTCCTATCCGGATTTACCGAAGAATCCGGATTTATGAATTTGTTTTTAATATAACTTATAATTATTTTTAATTTCTAGTAAAATAAATTATTTTATTTTATTGTAAGAACAAATTAATATTATATATAAAAATGTATTAAAAATGTATCTTGCCTGTTACTTTAATAGTTATTTCAATGTTTCCTATGAGACTCGTAAATATAATGTTTAAAAATATGTATTTTATATAATAAGTAATATTATGCTATTTATCAGCATTTTATTATTTACAATTTTTCAAAACCCTTCGAATTTTTTTTGTGTTCGCTCTTGATTTTTTATGAATAAAAAAATGTACTAGTAAATTCCAATAAAGCCATTTAAATACTTAGGTCATTGATTTTTATGTTAAATATGATACATTTATATTCGAAAATTATTTAATACAATTAAATTAATGTAAATGAGTAATTGAATAGCAACATTGAATTGAATAATCCGGATAATCCATGAAATCCGGATCTCCTAAAACCGGATTTGACAAATCCGAATAATTCGGATTTGTCAAATTCGGATATGCCCATCACTAGTACCTACCTATATTTTTTTTAACAGCAACAGAACTGGAACAGTTATTTTGTTTTATGATAACCGGTAACAATAAATTCAAACAATTTCAATCCCTGATCGAGACCTTTCAATGAATTTTAAGATTTCAAATTGTTTAAGAATCTTAAATTTTGCTTTAGACTTTTCTAATAATATATAGTCGTTACGTAAAAAATAAAATTTATTTAAAAGAAAATTAGTAAAATATCTAGTTCCAAGCAATTACTATTTTATTAAGATAAAAACAAACAGATTATGTTGTTTTGCAATAAAATTTAAATTATGGAAAGTTTTACATGTTTAAGTCACTTAAAACGTTCATTGGATAAAGTTTTCTCCTAGGGACTCAACCACTCAACATTTTTATAATACATACTTGCACATTATATGTACCTATTGTAATAATAAATACCAGAAACTTCTATCAAGATTACACAAATTTAATAGACATAACAAATCATAAATAATTTGATATCCAATTCTGTCGTAAGTAGGTGTATTATGTTTTCTTGGTTATGTAATATTGTTATTCTGCTGTCTGAGTGAACAACCAAAAACAAATTTGCAATAAAGCAACCATACAAGTTAGTTAAAGAATAAACCAGATTATTGATCAAACATAAGTATAAACTGATTATTATTTGATTATTAACATAATAAATAATTTATTATTATATCTCATAGAAACTAGTGTAAGACTATTTTTACAAAAAATAGAAAACTTAAAAAGTAAAAAAATAAAATAAAATTTCCTAGGTAAAAAAAATATAATATAGGTTAAGAACAAGGTAAATATAGGTTTGCAAGGAAAATATTAAATAGTAGATAGGATAAAAAGTAGAAATAACATATTTATGATAATATTACTTTAACATAATATATAATCATAATCAAATCAATTAAGTTAAAACACAATATGTAAAACACTTTCTACAATATCACAATATTTTTAATTGATGCTCTAATTAACAAATTTATAAACAATATGCACCAAACAGATAAAATTGTACACATAAAAGGCTAGTATAATAATCACATTTTTTACTAGAAAGATTAAATAAGAAGTATAGACTTTTAGGAAAATAAACACATTTATATCAAATATTTCTTGAAGAAAGCTCTAAATAATATAGGAATACCTTGGTACTCCATGTCTAATGTACTTGATGAACTTATTGATTTACTTAATTATAGGTAATTACAAATAAATACACTATTTATACATTAAAAAATAAAATAATAATAGTACAAATTAGTTGATTATTATACAATATAACTGAAAATAAAATATATTTTAAAGTACTCAAAAATACTGGATTAAAAAATAAAGTTAAAAATATAATAATTTTAACAATGATGAAAAATATGAAATAATATGTGATTAGAAATGTTATATTGTACATAAATAAACATTTATTTTATCATAAGAATTTTGAAACATACAATAACTATGAGCAAAATTTCACTTGTGATTTATTTAAATTAAATCAAGCATATAGGTTATATATTATATAGATGATAAAGGTATTCATTAAACATTTAATATTTTATTTCATTCTTCAGAAAAATATATTTTTTAAAGACAAATCAAAATATTAACATTTGTGATCAGCAATTTTATGTTAATTTTTCATAGGGAATTTTATTAAAAAAAAATATATGATTACATAATACACAAATAATTAATAAATTTCGATCAAATTACATTATACACTCAATGATTATGTAATATTGAGACATATTGAGACAAAGATTATTTATAATAAGTGTACAGATCCAACTATAATGTTAAAAAGAAAAAAAAAGATTTAAATATATAATACTTTACTCAATAGTTTAAGTATGACCAAATTTACAAAATACTTTTCTTTTTATGTTACTTAAGTTAATACATATTTTTACATTAATCAAATAATTATAGGAAATAAAATTTTAAATAAAGTAAATTAATAAAATATTTACATAAATAGTATGAATAAGAACAATTTTTGTTATTATTATACAATATTCATTAGTACTAAAATATGACTTTTTTTTTTTTAATTAAAAATTGTCACAAATGGTACATATTAATGTTAATACTCTAGTAATAATTACTATGAGAACTTAAGTGAAAGGTGTTTAAAATTTTATTAGCTATATAATTATAAAGTGCAATAGTAGTTTACCCATTCATTTTCCAAAACAAATGACTCGACAGCTTCTTTTAAGGCCAAATTTGGAATGAGCTGATCAACGGTCAAATGATGACGTGACACAGGATCAAAATGTCCAACTTTCTACAAAAAAATAAATTATACACCAATAGTAAATAAAATTTAAAAAATAAACAATATGAAAGTGTAAATTAATAAATAATAATAAAGAAAAACATAATCATTTTCTTAAGGGTTATTTAATATAAAGAATTATAATATATAATTTAAAGAAATAAATTTCTTTAAGGGTATTAATATATTAATTAAAGTGGTCTATCATAAAAAAAAAAAATTATTATTAAGGAACAGATTTTTAGATTCTGAACGGAGTGATGGAATCTATTGGTTTTACAATGATGTGTTTTTTTTTTTTTTATTTATTTTTTTTTTGTGTCTGACGACACCTTTTTTGGCAGTAAAAATGCTTCAATTTGCTTAAACAGCAACTTTTTTGAAAGGAAAATTAATGTAGATGGTACTTTGGCAAGTCAAAAATCCAACTTTTTCAATAATTTTTAAAAAAATCGAAAAAACCGATAAAAAAAATACGAAAAAACGGGAAATTTTACGCAAAATCAAGTTTTTACAAATTATATTTTAGATTCTGAACGAAGTGATGGAATCTATTGGTTTTACAATGATGTGTGTTTTTTTTTATTTTTTTTTTATTTTTTATTATTTTTTTTTTATTTTTATTTTTTTTTTTTTATTTTTATTTTTTTTTTATTTTTGTGTCTGACGACACCTTTGTTGGCAGTAAAAATGCTTCGATTTGCTTATGTAGCAACTTTTCTGAAAGAAAAGTGAATCTAGTTGGTACTTTGGGTACTTTGGGTACTTGGTAAAATATTCGATATTTTTTAAATGCAACGGGAAAAACCCTAAAAAAATAAGGGAAAAACGGGAGTTTTTACGCAAAACCAGTTTTCGACATAATCAAATTTTTTATTTTGCTATAACTCAAAAACTAATCTATGTAAATACTTGAAATTTTCACCAAATGTTAAGATTAGCGTTCTCTATCACCATTAAATTTTCAAAGTATTTTAACTTTTATTGAGCTATTTATAGACAATTGAAATTTTCAATTTTTTTAAGTATTTTTTTTTTAAATGACGATAAAATTTTTTTGGCCGGCCAGAAAATCTTGAAAATTTAATACAAGGTTTCTTATAAGTTGTTCCTAAACTGATAAAAAAAAATCTAAAATCGTAAGTCACAATTTTTTTTTATAAGTGCTCAAAGTTCCAATTTATACGAAATATGTAAAAATTGCGAAAATTTGCAAGTTATTTTGTAGATATAAATTCATAAAATTTTTTCTGATCATACTTAAGGTTCAAAATTTTAACACTAGATTATCTATAAGCTACTTTTCAAAAATCTTAAAAAAAAATTCTACCGGACTTAGAGGAAAAAAGTTTTATGACTGTTTGAAATTTAAATATTTACAAAATTGCATAAAATAACGATTTATTCTCGAACGATTTTAATTTTTTTATAAGCGTTTGAACAGCGAATATTGACATAAAATTACATGTAAAATATAATATAATGTATAATATTCTAGACTGACAAACTATGTCGCTGTATGCAACTGCCAACCCATCCTAATTAAAAAATATATTTATCGTTTCAAAATAAAATATACTTATTACAATATTTATAAATAACAATGTATTATATCCTAGACAAACATATCATCTCCGTTCAGAATCGTTTTTCGTATACAATGATACCTATCATTGAATTCAAATTTAACAAATCCATTATAATGACCTATCCTATGAAGAATCGCACTTCACCCCAAAGTATACAGCAGAGCGAGGCCCATCCGGTTCTTTTTTTTAAAATGCTCTAACTCAAAAACCAAAAATCGCAACAACTTGAAATATTCACCAAATCTTTATATTGGCGTTCTCTATACATGGCTAAGTTTTCAAAGTATTTTGACATATTTTGACTTATTTATAGACAATTCAAATTTTCAATTTTTGTTTTTAAACATCTATAAAATTTAATTGGCAGACCGAAAACTCTTGAAAATTTAATACAAGGTTTATAATAAGTTAAACTTATCGTAACTAAAAAATATCGGTGATCGGTTTACTCAAAATTTTTTTATAAGTCTTTAATGCTTAAATTTGTATAAAATGTGTAAAAATCACGATAATTTGCAAGTTATTTTGTAGATAAAAATTCATAAATTTTTTCTGTTCATACATAAGGTTTAAAATTTTAACACTAGGTTATGTATAAGCTACTTTTTAAAAATCTTTAAAAAATTTCTACCGGACTTAGAGGAAAAAATTTTATGACTGTTTGAAATTTAAATATTTACGAAATTGCATAAAAAAGCGATTTATTTTCAAACGATTTTAAATATTTGTTATAATTCAAAAAGTATAAATTGTAGAAACTTAAAAATTTTATCAGTTGTTTATATTGGCATTTCCTTTATGTCATATTTTTTTCAAAATATTATATTAATTTTTAAGCCACTTATAGGCATCTAAAATATTCGATTTTTTTACATTTTTTTTTTATAATCGGTGATAAATCGGTTGAAAATTTAATAGAAGATTCCACAGAAGTAGTTCTTAATTTCATTCAAAAATTATTAAAATCCATAGGCACAATTTTTTTTTATAAGCGTTTGAACAGCGAATATTGACATAAAATTACATGTAAAATATAATATAATGTATATTATTCTAGACTGACAAACTATGTCACTGTATGCAACCCATCCTAATTAAAAAATATATTTATCGTTTCAAAATAAAATATACTTATTACAATATTTATAAATAACAATGTATTATATCCTAGACAAACATATTAACTCCGTTCAGAATCGTTTTTCGTATACAATGATATCTATCATTGCATTCAAATTTAACAAATCCATTGTAATGACCTATCCTATAAACGAGGTGCACTCCACCCCCAATTGTACAGCAGAGCGAGGTCCATCTGGTTATTTTTTTTTTGTACATTTACGGTTTTTACTGCTATTTGCTAATTTAAGGTATTTGTGCTATTTTTGGGAATATTTTCGAGGTGCACTCTACCCCCAACTGTACAGCAGAGCGAGGCCCATCCAGTTCTTTTTATTAGTAAAAACATAAAGAATGAATTTTGATACATTATAAAATGCAACGACAGAAATAACTGATATTTATTGTTCTTATTTTAAACGTTTTGTGTTAAATAATTTCAAATAAATTATTTTATTTACAGTGTATACATCTCATATCGTTATATACAAATCAAAAAATAAAAAATATACTTTAATGTAGTAATAATTTTAAATTGAAAAATAGTTTTAAAATTGAAATTACTAAACTAACATTAAATATTTTAAAAAACACCAAATGTTACAAAAAAATATTCTTTTGTGTTTCAGATACTAATTTATAATTGGATTTAATGAATTAATAATATAATTAACAAATTAAAATGGTACAAAAAAAGTATAATTACACATCATCAAAATTGTTATCAAAATCATACTGGTTTAATATCTTAAATACATTTCAATATTATTCTAGCTGAATTCCTTAATTTGATCAGTGAGATATTTTAACACTTTAGATTAGAGCAATAACTACTTCAATATGAAAAAATATTTATGTTGAAACAAGTAAACAATTGTTACATATTTTAATGATATTTATTTTTATTTATTTATAACATTAATTTACATTTAAATTTATTGTATTTAATATAATTCAATTGATAATTAATAAAATCAACAAATTGAACAAAATGAAAAATATTTCTTAAATAACCGAAAATTAAAAATATGTAAACATCAATACAATTTTAATAAATATAATTTGCCATGTCAAAAGTACACTCATGGAGCGTATAGACTCCAATAGAATATACAAGCTTCTATGAAGTGTATAAATTGTCATAAATTGTACACAAACATAGGGTATATGCTCCAATAGAATGTTACATACCTCCATAGAGCATACATAGAGAGAATAAAACCCAATGTACATAAAGCCTACAGATATATATATAATAACTAGATAGCCGACTTCATATACAATAACAACAACGTTATTGAATAATGATGCGCAACGCCATTTGTCACTTGGACAATATTTACAAATCCTAAACTCATGATACATAATATTTCATATACCTACCTACCATTATTCATAATAATTAATAATATAATTATTTTTTCATAAACTTAATTAGGCTCATTATTATTTGTTACACTTATAAGATATACGATAAGATATACTAGTATACATTAATATACCATAATTGATGGAGTGTCATAACCAGTTGAGTTCAATTAATTTTAAATTTACAGCAGTACGATTTCTTAAATATCTATAAATATAAATGTAAATTGAAGAATAAGTGGACTTCATAGACTGTAGCTGCCTTTTTGAAAATGGGGTTCAACAAATTTTGACTCGAGACTTCACTCATAATGATCATAAAGATATGTCATCAATTGTATTGTCTATTTTGAACGGCTAGGAAAACCGAAAAAGAAGTGATGGATAGAGACGAAGGAGCATAGTCTACATTAAATGTAATGACAGTGAAAAATGTAAACATTACCCAAGTTGAACATGGCTACCAGCATCATTGATAAGAACATAATTGGCTATCTAGTTATTATATATGTCTGTGATAAAGCCCCAGAATTAGGCTCAATATTCATTAACACAGAATAACATTTAGTGTAAAATCATAGACTAAATATAATTTATATCTAAGATTGACTTTAGCTTTTTTGTAGCTTAAGTGCTCGACTTAACAGAATATATACTGCACAAATATTCTGACTTTCCACTCCTTCAGTTGCCTGAAATGTTTTCTGAATTTTTTTTTAAAATGTATTCATCAAAAAAGTGTTTATACATCATTGTAAAGTGTCGTGAAAAGAGGATTTTTTTTCCTACGCCCCACCTGAGAGGGATCATTCATTGTAATATAATTAATAAATTATGGCGATTTGCCACTTGAAGTATTACCTCATGATGTTTCAAAGTCACAGGTCTAAAGTTAATTTAAGAAAAAAAAGTTCTTAATATATGAGCACCGCCCAATATCAAACAGATCTTATTGAAGTATTTCATGAATGATATATATAATATATGTATATATACAAGGATAACTGCAGGAGGATACCAGAAGAACTTCCTCACTAACTACACTAACCGGAAAAATAGCCTCCTCACTATTTTAGTTATTATTAAATATTAATTGTTTTATATTTTTATCAAATTCAAAAATATAAAAATAATATGAGTATAGTATTATAGAGTATATATATATTATCATTGAATATTTTATTAAAATGAATTAGTTAGTAAAATTATGAGTAGTTCACAAAAATTGGACTTTAAATAAACTAATAGAATAAAGAAAAATTACTGGACATATAAATGGTTTTCAAAAATGGGTGAGAGGCAATTATAAAAAAGCTGTTTTCATTCATTGTGCAAGCTAATGACTTAATTTGATTTTAAATGAAGTGAAACAATCCATAATAACGTACAATTAGAACAATTAAAAAAAAAAATCTTTTTCTCTCACTAAATTGTGTATTATTAGATGGCCAGAATCACATAAAGCAATAAGAAAATTGTATGATAATGTTATATTAATCCTTGAGGCGTTAAGACATTTTAAGGTGCATAGCAACAATGATGTATCATTAAAGGCTACATATTCATAAAATTAGGTTAATACTTCATTCATAATTTATTATATATCTTAAAATAATTGGCAAGTATTTTGCCGTTAAAGAGCCTATTATTAATAATTTACAGAGAATAGATTATGACATATTTAATGCAAGTAGATATATTAAAAAGTTAATTGGATGTATTAGTAATGATAGAGGTAATAATGAAGATATGTTTTTAAGTATTATGAATGACGAAAACAAGTATTTAAATTAACTTCATATAGAATTAACAATTCCAAGACTAACATCCAAACAAACATAAAGAAATAATCATTCTTCATCAAGTCCTACAGAGTATTATAGAAAATCAATATATATATATATATATACTATATTCAGACTCATTAATTGTGTTCTTAAATGATAGATTTTTACAGAGGATAATGAAAAATTTGAATTTTATTCTATTCATTGGAAACATTTAAAACAAATTAATAAAAAAAATACTTTATAATTAAATAAAAAATTATCAAATAAATTTATAGAAAATAAGTTGACAATGAAGAAGAAAGTCTTGTGTGGTATGATATTTAGAAAGCAAAATAAATTGAAGAACATTTTTTAAAGTTACTAAAAGAAATTACATTTTTCCATCAATAAAGAATAGTATTTTAATAGCAATCACACTTCAATCTACTATGTGTAGTGTCAAAAGA
The DNA here is from genome assembly GCA_034509805.1 of Sipha maydis. Lineage (NCBI taxonomy): Eukaryota > Metazoa > Arthropoda > Insecta > Hemiptera > Aphididae > Sipha > Sipha maydis. The sequence continues at coordinate 61,408 of JASXSY010001406.1, forward strand.
TCATTCAAGTTTTAGCCCATATTTTTAAAATTGTATATTGTATTGCATTGTATGCTAATACATCATTAAATTTCTATATTTTTCCTTTTTATTAGCTCACTAAAAAAAACTAAAAACATAGCTTTGCAATATTATTACACAATACCACTTAAATAGATTAGCTTTAATGTATATTCATAATGATGCACTTAAAATCTAAAAATATACAGTTAATAGAGGAACAATAAAACCATTTTGCATAGAGCCTAGGAGTTCAGTTTTTATTTAAAAACTAACAATTGACAAATATTCCATAATGCTTAAAACTTTTAATAGTTATTTTTATATATTTTGTTCAATTTTTTAATTTGCTGATATTTATACTTTATATAATATAAAATATTAATTTAACTGAAATTTTTATTTAAAATAATTTAAAATCTATACAACTTAAATTGCATGTATAAATAAATAAATATTTGATAAACACCATTTTATTTTTTTTCTGTTTATATAAAGCATTTAATGAGAGTACAATAATTTAGTTAAAATTATATTATTTTGTTTACTTCAATAAATTATAGATATTACATTTTTTAATGGTTTTATACTTTTAAAATTGGCCGCCTGGTTTATATTTCTGTGTGGTGTTTTTATATATATATTGTCTTAATTTATAATGTTATATTAAAATATTCAATGCCACGAGATTTAATTTTTATAATTAGTAACCTATTACTAATCCACAGTAAAGATTTAAATTTTTTGTTAATCACCATTAACATATAATTTGTAAAATATTAAGTATTTACCATTAAATGTTCTTCTAAATCTTTCCGATCATAAGTTATACCACTTGGAGTAATAACAGGATCTCGCAAAATATCATAACTTATGTTACCACACAAATAGTCAGGTACTTCACGTTTCTAATGAAAAAATAAAAAATGTAATAAAATAAAATATAATATAGAACTATATATTATTCATAAATGTTTTTATTACTTTTCGTCTATCATCATTTTTAGCAAATATGTTATGAAGTTCAGCAGCATATTTTTCCTAAAATTCAAGTATAAATAGAATCATTAAATAAAAATTAGCTATTAATAATTAATCCATCTTACGCCTTGATTTTTAATTTTCATAACATCATTCTCATACTTTTCATTTTCAGCTTCATCTGATGGTTTTTTAATGCTACTAATCTTACGAGCAATATCCTCATCCATTAGTTTTGTTAGGTATGACTTAATAAATAAATATATTTAAATATAATATGTATAATAGTTAAACAACAGTATTATTAAGTACATTAAGGACAATACACAAATATAACAAATTATAACAAGGACATTTCCAAAACATATCAATTACCAGAAGTTCTATTTCTTGATTCTGTCTGACTTCTTCTTGTTTTTCCCATTTTAACCTACGAGCTCTTCTAAGTTGGCTTGTTATGTCATCCCCATAGTTCACTTTTTTTTCTTTTGTCAAGTTATGAGCTAAAAATAAACAATATCAAAATGTAATTAACTAACACAATATTTTATTATGTTAATACTGAAATGGAATTTCTTACCTCTTTGCAACTGTTTTATAGCTTCATCATAATTTCCTAACTCAATAAGCGCAATACCCAGAAAAAAACAACCTTTGATGAAACTAAAATCCATTTCCAAAGCACGTCGACAATCTGTACATGCCTTATCCCATTGTTTCAATTTCAAGAAACATAAAGCTCGATTGGTAAAATAAATGGGGACAACTGGATTTTTGATCTGATCATAACAAATATTCATGTAAAAAATTACTAAATTATTTTAAGTAAAAACATGTTTACTCACAATAGCTTTATTATAACATTCGATGGCCTTTTCATACTGTTTATAACTGAATAAACGATTACCTTCTTCCTTAAGATCTTTGTCAGTTTGATTGTGTATAGTATGTTTGTTAGAAGTGTTAAACTTAAACATTATAAAGGATCACTGTGTGTAGAAGCAGCTGAAAATTAAGTTCATAATATTATTACATAATCACGGTAGATTTAAAAAACCACAATTGCACAATCAGCAACCCTAAGGGCTACAGTACATGAATTACAATTGATAAACAGGGTGTAAATTATCAAGAGATAGCATCAAAACGTCAGTGGAAAAAATCACATATCGAGAAAACCTCATACGCTCCTAAAGCGATTATTATCACATTTAAACGCCGGAATCGGTGTTACATATTAACAAATAACAACAACTTGAATGTCTGGCACAGAAAACGAGAAAACATGAGGATTACTTACGTCTTAAAGTGATCCAAACACACTAAGTGGATGAAGAATTCGCACAGCTAAACGTTAAAAAAATTGCCTAATAACCGTGCAAGTAAAACGTCACACGAACACGTCCGTCCGTCAAATAACATTTATCAAACAACGTTTATTTACACCCGTTGAACAAAAGAATCACCGCAAATCACTCGCAACTATTACAATAACACTGTCTAATCGACCGCCGAGGTTCAATCACGTTTTATTTGTTGTTTGGAAATATTATTGAAAGGACATATCGGAGGCAACGACGACGACGATAATATTTATCAATACGTTCCTATTATGTGTCCGTACGCTTTTGTGATAGTTATCACAAGTGTTATCAATCGTTAGTTCAATGGTGATCACAGCTGATATTTATACTACTTTACCCTCGGTCTTATAGGCATTGCCCGTGCTCTACGCTTTATTTAATATGATCAATTCATAGACATATAAAGATATCTTTATATGTGTATTGATCAATTATTTAGAGAACGAATTTATGAGCACGAAAAACCCACCACATATTTTCCAAAGCATGTTACAAAATACGCATTTAAAATGTTATACCCAATATAAAAAAAAAAAATTACTTTTATTTAATATAGTTGTGAAAAAAAAGGGTAAAACTTGATTATTTATTGCTATATTTTATTCGTCTTCACCAATAACTACCCTAATCATTAATTGTATCATTAAAAATTAACGGCCAAATGTCAGATGTGAAGGAGTAGTTTTTTATCGTCGTAATGATGAAATAGCTATTATTATTGTCATCAATTGAGATAAATAAATGATTAAATGAAATAGATGATATAGGTACCTAGTTTATTTTTCAAATATATGGTTGCTCGCCTGTACTATCGAAGATGCAGCAATACTCGGCAGGAGGAAGATCATAGGTACTATTTGAGGGGGGGGGTGCTTAGCATCCCCAATTATTTTATTAGCACCCTCAAATTGTTTTAATAGCATAATCGAGTTTTTATTAGTTTTAACTTTATTATTTAATCATAGATATTGATATTTTGTCATAGGCTTAGAAGAAATTTATTTTTTAGACTTTTCACTTTCATAATAATAATTTATTAGGAATAAGTAATTTCTTGTTAATATTATTATGTATTTAAAATACAAGAAGATTTTATAGAAGGCTGAACAATAGACGATAACGATTACACTGAAACATCTATCGAAGTATTAACTATTCGCATCTTACGATAGAAAGCTTATAATATTTTTAGGCCATTGCGGTTTGGTCTATAACGGGCCACATGGAAAAATATAAATACAAATATAAACAGTGGCGGTTCGTGCTATAGTGCAGAGGAGCACGTGATCCGCCCAAAATATTATATACAAAATTATTAGATTCCTGTAGTAAATGATAATTGGTTATTACGCATATTGTCTGTAATTAACAAAAATATTTATTAAAAAAAAAAAGTTTTTGCAGCTATTTATGTTGAGAAGTATGTCTATTAGCAATCGCTAATAATAAATAATTAGCGAAGCACACATTCATTGTGCACTGGGCGGCCATACAAAAATTAGCTACATGCGTAGACATATTAATAATACATGGTAGTTTGGGGCACAATCAATGTGTGATTTTTATCGTACCATGTATCACGACAATCCTGAAAATAAAAATGTTGTGTTTATGTTTCTTACGTACCTAATAAGTATTTTTCTAATTTATGATTATTTTATCATAACGAAGAGCTTATATAGCTTAAAAAAAATTATATGTATATTTATAAAGTAAAGTGAGTACCACTAGGTATAAGATTGGCTATCTGAACTTGGCCCACCCATATAAAAAACGTTTTTTAGGCATTATTTGCTAATTCTGAAAATCAATTTGCTATCATTTGCTAACAATTCGTTAACTGGTATAGATTTTGTAAATTAATTGGTAAATGGGTGGCCAAGTTCAGGGACGTTTTTGCGTTTGCTTAATTTTTAACGTTATTAGAGAAAATATAGAACACAACGAACTACCGAATAGTTTTTCCTGACCAAAGAGTTAAAATTTCGATTACTTCGCGGTACCTAGATAATATATTTTATTTCGACTATGGACGGATACAGATATGCACTGGGGGAAAGTGCCACTCACGTTGGAAAAAAATAATATTAAACATGAAGTGTACTTAGATGAATTAAATAATAGTTGATAAAAATAAATCTAAAAAGTTTTAGTAAAATATTGTCACATTACTTTTGGAGGGAGCTTAGATCTAAAGATCTCGAGATTTCTAGGGAGCTTAGACTCCTACATACGTCAATGATTGGTTACATTATATAATTTCTCTAAAAGTGCCTCGACCGTGTAAATAGATGCCCTTTGATTTCAATACTGCACAAACGACAAAAATAAGTATAAGACACGTGTATACTTACTGCATTGTAGTTGGGTATATGAAATACGGGGCTGGAGCGTAGCATGTGGAGCCAATGAGAGAAATGTCATTATCTATAAATATTATAAAAGGTAACTTTCTCGTAACATCAATCTTAAACAAGTGAGAGATGTTTTGCGTGAACATGTTTTAAATACGAAAAATTATTGGTATAACGTCCTCATGACACGCTCCAGCCACCTTAAGGAGTAATATTTAAGCATTTTATATCACATGAACATTTTGGCTGTGTCAATGTGTCTTCTTCTTCTTCTTATGTGTAAATAGTAATAGTATGTGTCAATGTGTAAATAGTAAATTAACATTAGTGTGTAATCCGTTATCACGTTTATCATGCTACCATAGATCCACTAAAATACGAATTCTTGGAACTACGATAATAATCAAAATGAACATTTTAACTTTATTATAATTATTTGCACAACTCCACGGTCCATTCGTTTCGATAATTCAATATAATTATAATATAGGCAGTAATGTAGACAGGTACTATAAAAAAAAAATATATATATAAGACATTATAAACATTACTGTGGAAGCGCATATAAATCTGGAATTTAAAAATCTGGATTGTATATATCTTAATATTAATATTAATAATATGTTAATATTTATTAAATTATAAATGTAAATAATAAAAAGCAAAGGTCGGAAGCAAAGGTGCCGACTTCACGAGGGCAATCGCTCCTGTACTTTGATTTTAAAAGGGACATTCCTCCCGTACTTTAATTATAAAATTAAGGTAAAACGTAAAAATAGTATTTTGCTTTTGGCTATTTGCCTCCGCGCCTATGGTCCCAAATATATATATTATATTATACATATTATATTATATGTATTATTTTTTTCAGATTTAATTTTGCCTGTTTTGTGTAAGATTTTCGATTTTCTAAATAAATTGTATGCAACACCTCTTATACAAATGTTTTCGATACTTAATAGTTATATTTTGTCATCAACAATGTCGAACACATGCGCACACGCACCCACCCACACACGCGCGCACACTCACACTCACACACACACACACACACACTCACCCACCCACACACATACACACACACATACACACACACACACATACACCCACACACATACACCCACACACTCATACACATACACCCACACACACGCGAACGCACACACGCGCACGCACCCGCCCATACGCACACTCAAACCTACACCCACACACGCGCCCACCCACATGCACGCACACACTCATACGCACACTCACACACCAACACACACGCGCGCACGCACATACACACACATCCACAAGCACGTACGCACGCACGCACGCACGCACACACGAACGTACAAACACCCACACATCCGCACGCACACACACAGACACACGCACCCATCCGTACACACACTCACACACACACGCTCCTCATAACTCTCACTACTCACCTCTCATCCACTACTACCACGCCCTTCTAGACCTACCTGGCGTTTGTTTAATTCAACCCTCACCCACATACCTCTTAACCACATATTCTTCCACTTGAAGTTACACACACCTATTCCTCTCGAACTCTCAGCACCCCCTTACACAATCACATCACTTCTCACGCGTCCACAACACCTTCATATACATGCATGTGCACTTCACTTACAGCACCCATCATAGCGCCCCTTCACACAAACACAACTTTATTTACACACTTGCAGCTTCTTCAAATCATTCGTTCGCACAACCACAGCACCCAATACACACTTCCATGCTTCCCTTCAACGTCTTCATTACCCTTCATCATACCTCATATCCTCTTATTAAACCCTTACCATCCCTAGTACTCCCCATTCACTTTGTCCCCACTATACCACTAGTATACTTTCAATACTTTCTAAAACCTTTTCCATGCGCTTCGAATATCCTCAACATTCTCTAACACCATTTCCATAATCACCCATATATATCCTTCTACTCATACCTCTCCTTCATACACTCATTTGCCTAACATAATATTTATTGGAAGACATTAGTCATTCACAAGTCATTGGATTTATGTAAAAAGAAAAATAACAATTTTTGTCTAAATGAAATATCAATAAAAATTATTTATGTACACTTTTAATTGTTATTTTAAGTTTTAAAAAAAAGAAATTAAAAATATGAAATGGGTTTTTTGCCTCTCTAAGGTCATTGGTTTTAAAATAATAAAATTAAAATAGGAAATGGTCCCTAGAATACCAGAAGTGTATAATTATTAACCAACAATTTTAAATTAAATTAAAATTAAAATTTAGAGTATTAATTATTTAAAAACTTTTGAATTGATGTATAATTATTGATGTAATTTACTTTACAAAAAATATTATCATTGTAATCTTAAAATTGTAATGTTTAAAATTAGAATAATTAAATGAAAGACAATTATTCCAAAATATTATTTAGAAAACTAAGAATACTTAATAATTGCTATCTATAAAAAAATAATTAAAAGTCATTAAAACATTAATTAAATTTATTCCATTAAACTTAGAGATGTCTTTCAAAATAAAATCATTGTATCTACAATTGTTTTGTTACAATGTATCCATAATTCGAGGGCGTACTAGTTATGAGTTCGTCACTCATTCGCTTCAATCTAGATCGACTTTTCAATTACGGCCGTTTAAATTTCACTGATATAAAGAAAACAAATACACTAGAACAATATTAAAATTTACTATTGAGATTAAAGACAAATAATATAAAATTCTAATAATTTTTTTTATCGTTACATTATAAGCAAAAACTGTATGAAATGTAATTTGGTAAAAATGAAAAAATTCAATAAATTAGTATAGAATAAAAGGAATAACATTGTACATAGATTACTTAAATAGTGGTACCAACACAGCGTGCCAATAACAGTGTGAAATAATAAAATTTAAAATTTCTAAAAAAATTGTCAAACACCTATCAAAATAATTATTTAATTATTATAATATTTGTTTAGTTTTATATTTTAAGTTGTATATTTTTTTTATTTTAGTATATGGTATATTTTATTTGTATATTTATATTTTTTTATATTTCAAGCATAATAATGAAACTACGAATATATTACATGTCATAAATAATATCACAATTTTCTTTTTGGCTCTGAGGGTGGGTTTGAATCCGTTTCGATAATTCAATATTATTATAATATAGGCAGTAGTGTGGACAGTGTAGTATTATAAGATATTATAAATAATACTTTGGGAGCGCATATAAATCTGGAATTTAAAAATCTGGGCTTTACAATCGGATGTACAAATCTGGATTTTATATATATATATATATATACATTGTTATTTTATTACCTACTCAACCCTCTTGGCTGTTGAAAGCGGGTCGTTTTTTTGCGCATTTAGATCAAAAAGCAGATGAAAAATTCACCCGGTAACAAAACCCCGATTTTAATTTGGAAAACACATTTGAATTCTTTATTCTCTTATCTATGTTTTGTAGGAAATAATCTTTTTAATTTATTTGTTTTTTATTATCCTACAATAAAAGAAAATTTAAAGAAAATTAAATTTATTAGGTACTATAATAAATAAACAATGGTACATCAAATTGTAAATCCATTTCCTACAAAACCTAGATAAAAGAGTTTTTACTTTCTAACGTTTTTGTTGTCTTTGTGCTAACTTTGAAAGGAATAAATCTCATATTTTAATATTATAATTGATTGACGTCACGCAACTGAAGAAACTGACGGTTTTTATTGCGTTCGTTTTTTAAATGCTTTAAATATTACTTCTCCAACGTACACGCAACGTAACTTTTGTTGCGGCGACTGCGATGTAAATAACCGTACGCAACATGTTCAGTTTCATTGCAACGATCGCTTGCGATTTTGGTAAATATGACCAAAAAAGATGATTCCGTTTACAATATAAAACTTGTGGAAGAAGTTCTCTCGGAGCAACATACGCATTTCTGTTGATATTATTTGCTTGGAGGTAGGGTTACCATATAATATTTGACGAAAATCGGGACAATTTTTTTCTCATTTTTTATCGTTGATATAACTTTTTATTGATCTTTTAACTATACAGATATAATTATTACAATAATATATTTATATATTAATCATTTACTACTGCGGCGTCTCCTTTAGGGATAGGAAGTCTGAAAAGAATATTTTTCATAGTATGACTACTCTACGTTATAGCACTACACTACTGTAATTTGCTCATTACAACTGAGAAAATATTAAATAATGGTTAATTGAAACGCTCAGTAGGATGTACCGAATTCAATTTTAAAAGTAGATTTGGATTCTCCTCTAAATTTAAATTATGAACATGATCTATTTTTGTTAGTAAATTTCTAAGTAAGAAAAAGAAAAAATCAGAAAAATACAACTGTCAGAGCATAGACAATTTAGTGACGAATTCAAATCTGCTTTCAAAATTAATATCAGAACATTATTTTGGGCGTAGTGATTGAAGTCGTGAGTTGTTTTCGACCGATAGTAAAGCTCGCTCCAACCCCTTAAAAAATAAAACAAGCAAAAGCTTAAAATTAACGGATATTGCTAATTTCTTATCATTTTTAACCGGCTAAACCATAGAGTATTTTATTGGCTAAATTATATACCTTTATTGATAGAAACACATAATTCTATTTTAAATAACATTTATTTTGTGGTATAAGGTCAATTTTTGAACATTTTTACTAACCTTGAGCAATACCAATTAATGTTTATTAGTTATTTAATAAAAGCAATACAATTTAAAGAAAATAGTTATAATAATTATTTAACTTGTATTTGTACTTGTAGGTTTATTAATAAACCTCATAAAATATTTTATTAAATTAAAAAACTGATCAAGTCGTTCAAGAAGACAGTTTAAAAAAATATCATTCAGGCGAATACCAACCTAGCAAAGTGGTAAGAACTGTTTTCTAAAATAATTAAAACTTTCATATATTTATGCACTTCTAATTTTTATGTACCTACTCATTATGACAAATCCATATAAATTTGAAAGTATATAGTTAACAGTAAATAGTGAATATTGTGATCTTTGAAACTTATTGACCAAAAGTGGGTGTGGAGGCAAAGCCCTCTACTATAATGATAAAATATAAACTTATATCCCACCCCAAAACCAATTCCTAATTATGCCACTGTAGTAGTGGAAAATTTAGTTCATTCGAATGAAATGTTCATTAGTTCATAGTTCACAAAAGTGAATAGTTCAAGTGAACTATTCATTAGTTCGATTAGTTCACTTGTACATTGAACCATTGATCATAAACAATAGTATTTATAATCAATGATTGAACTAATGAAACATATGCACAAGGGAATTAAACAAACTATTGAATAGTTCAATTGAATTATTCACTTGTACAGAAAAAATATTTATTAATTCAATGATATGAATCAAACATACTAACATTATTCATGGAGACTTGAGAACATATATTATATGAAAACAAATAATCTAACTTCAAACTAATCCTAATACAACAATATTCTATATCAATTTGTTGTTATGTAGAATCAGTGCCGGATTTAGGGGAGGGCTGAGTGGGCTGCAGCCCAGGGGCCCCCACAATTTTATGGTATTTAAATGAGGATATAGATAAAATATTTTATTTATATTTGCACATATTTAATTAAATAATGTTGAACATTAATTTAATTTATTATTATATAAGTAGTTAATTGTTACTACTTCTAAATATAATAATAAAGGTTATTTAATAAGTAAAAAAATATATTTTCTTGTTTATGTGTAAGAGGCCCTCACAATGCATTAAGCCCAGGGGCCACCACATACATAAATCCACCCCTGTGTATAATAATAATACAATGTAAGTGAAAATTAAGAATATTATACATTCATATAATATAAATATATTGAACCGTATTTTTAATTTTAGAATTTGCTGACAAATAGGTGTTTCAATAAGTTTCACACGTTTCGCTAAACGCGGTCCATGCGTCTATGCAACGAACTACAGAGAAATTTTAAAGAAGTTCGCGAACTATTTCATTTATACAATGCTACCAACTATTTTCGAACTGTGAAATGTTAAGTTACAGGTACTGAAACAGTTCAGAATAGTTCATTAAAGTGATTAGTTCAAATAAACTATTCGTTCACGAACTTAACACTCTAAACCACTGATAATGTGTTTATTTCTTCTATTATCTAAAAATATGCCCATAAACAGCATTTATTACTCCAAATTAGCAAAATAGTATACTATAGTACCTATAGTATGTATTTATATGAAAATATTCCCAAAAATAGCACAAATACCTTAAATTAGCAAATAGCAGTAAAAACCGTAAATGTACAAAAAAAAAAGAACCGGATGGACCTCGCTCTGCTGTACAATTGGGGGTGGAGTGCACCTCGTTTATAGGATATTATTAGGATATAGTGATTTTGCGTAAAATTTCCCGTTTTTTCGCAATTTTTTTATCGTTTTTTTCGATTTTTTTAAAAAGTAATGAAAAGTTGGATTTTTGACTTGCCAAAGTACCATTTACATTCACATTCCTTTCAGAAAAGTTGCTGCTTAAGCAAATCGAAGCATTTTTACTGCCAAAAAAGGTGTCGTCAGACACAAAAAAAAAAATAAATAAAAATGAATAAATAAAAAAAACACACATCATTATAAAACCAATAGATTCCATCACTCCGTTCAGAATCTAATAGCAAAATAAAATTTTGTGTACGACATCCAAGAAGTGTGAAACATACTTGTATCTTACTTTGGATGTTCTAGGACGAACCAAGAGAAATATGCATTTGCTAGAACCTGTTTATAATATTTGTTTATTTCAAGTATTCATTTTATTTCTGTAGACTTGTTTAATAAATTAAAATAAGTGAATATAATGTATTTTTGTTTTAATGTATACTAAAACCATCCAACAACCTAACGAAGGTAGATCATCATATCTCTATAAAGCTGAGATTATACAAGAAACTATAGAATTATGTTCATGGATGATACCAGGCATAGTGGTTTAGAAATGGGATTTGAGAACTAAGGTAAAGAAATCAAATAACATAACAAAATATTTAATAAAACTATTTTACTCATATATGTGTGTATATAGAACTTTAAAAACATATCAAATTTTAATAATAAATATTGCAATAAGTAACGAAAAGGGAACCATATTTTGTCATTTATGCTATGGAAACATATTTGAGTTAACAAAATTATTTTATTAAATAATAATTAAATAAAAATGATTTGTAATTTTTTTAAAAAAATAATATTTTAGTAAAATTAAACAAAAAAATATAAATTTTACATTTAGGATTAGTAACATATATTTTAGCTTTATAATGTAATATGTGTACAATTATGTATACTAAATATATAAAAATATTAATTTCATGTAAGAAAAATAATATATTGTAGTTACTTAATGAAAATCATGCATAAAATCATAATTTTTCATAATTAATAAAAATTAAATTAAGACATTAGTAATGCTAAACAGGACAAAAGTCCACACAAATATACATAAAATTAAAGGTTAATAAAAAACATTTCATCAAATTATAACTATTAAATTAGGACTGTCTTAAGTATTTAATATTTCTTCAACTTTTTATAGCCAATTTCGTTGCCTGAAAAAAAAATGTAAGTATAAATGAATTGTAAATTTATGAAATATGTTTAAATAATATGAATAAATAAAAAAAGTAAGTTTTAAAACTAACAAAAAAAAAAAAAAAAACAAAAATCAAAAACAAAAAAACATACACATATCAGATTTTTAACAATACAGTGATTAATCATAAAAGCTGTGCACATTCACCATTACAGCTTGAGATTTTTCTGTAAACTGTTAATAAACCAATACAAATTATTTAAAACACATAGTTTCAAAAATAACCAAACAATATAAACTATTAAACAAAATTATATTATTGTATATTTTATAAGTTAGGGTTAACTATTAATTATAATTTAAATTAATTTTCAATATTTTGTTAAAAATATAGTAAACACTCATATAAACAGATTGTATTAGTCAATTATATTAAATCAATTTTTTTTTTTTAATATGACAACCTTATAGATCTAAAATACTTATTTATTTATACTTATTTTTCACTTTTAATTGATTGAAAATATTTAGAAACTATTATGATTATACAGATAATAGCAATTAGAGGGACAATTTTTTACTACATTTAAATATAATAATAATTAATCTACAAAAATTATACCTATACTTATAAATAAATTTGTTCATTTTTGATTTTTTTCTCAGTTTTAAATTATGCATGTAGCCATAATTAAACAAATCATAATAACTAGATTATATAGAGTGAGAAAAAATGAGAATTAAAATATACTTAAAATGGAAATTTAATAATTGAGATACAACTATATATACAATGTAAAAATTTAAGTAATTTATATTTTATTTTTTAAACTAAAAATAAAATAGAGATAAGTTATGTTTTTCTTTGCAAAACCTTAAACTAAAGAAATATATATTTAATAAGATCTCATAAAAAAAAATTAACACTATAATTTAATTAGATACCTCATGGTCAATGTAGGTTTTTGATTTTTAACAATAGATGTCTTATTTGAGTCTTGTGTAGCTATTCTTGCATTTACTGTAAAACCAAAAAATATACATTATAGATAAATAGATGAAATTAAGAATACTATTTGGGTATATATGTATTGAGAATTTTTGAATAATTTACATGAATTATTTTCAGTTTCAAAAATGATTGGAAGATGTTATGTTCAATAATAATAAAGGTCATATTTTATTTAGTAGTAAATTATAATAATTGTTTATGTCACAATTAGTCTAATATTTACAAAATATTTTTTAACTGAATTTAAAAAGATTAATATTAGTAAACTCAAACATCACAAACTACAGAAAACTTAAACAGACATACACAATTACCGCAGTTTATTAATTCACATCATTGATTATATATTGTTGAAATACAATTTATACATGACTTATAAATTATAAAATAAATTCCATATCAATACCATAGATAATGTTGTTTATTAATATACATTTTCAAGAGTTTTTTAATATGCTCTATGAATACAAATAAAAATTACATCACTTACTTGTTGATTAATTTTAGCTTTTTTCTGAGGAAAATATTAACTAAAAAGAATGGTCTAAAGTTAAGTATAGTTCAATAATTCACATAAACTACTTAGGTGTTTCAATTTGATATCTTTGGTCTAGTGCTATTTTAATGATAATAAAAACCACATTTTATTTTTTTCTATCAAATTTACTAAGACATAATTGTCTTTACATTTTTTTTTAATCATTTTGAATTTATAACTTCAGAATTAAGGATTAATTTAATTAAACGAATAAGGTTCTACTATTTTTATTTATTTATTTTATTATGACCTAGATACTGTAAGTGTAAATGCAGTAGAAAAATACATAAATAAATTGCTTAATTTTATTATATGTTGTGCATTACAAGAAAATGTATTTCTGTGATCACTTTTTTTTGGAATAATTTCTATTTAAAAATGGTTTGGTCCCATAAATAATTTTGTTGATTAATATATGTAAATACAAATTTTTTTCTCCTAATTTCATCAGCTATCATTTTAGAAACTATCAGTATAATAAAAATATTACAACGAAATATAGTTTAACTAATTTACATGTAAATGTTTAATTTTTAAACTAATTAAATGCTTTTGTTTGCATAAAATAATATGTTTGAAACACAAATTAGTAAAATATTAATGTAAGTTGGCAATAAAATATAGAAATAAGTCCAGATTTTATTATATTATATATTATAATATAATATAATAAAATCTGGACTTATTTCTATATATATATATACATTGTATTGAAAATAGATTGATATGGTAATATAGCAATAGACAAACTGTAATTAAATTTAATAAATATGATGAAAAAATATTATAAGCAAATAATCATAACTTCTATAGTCAAAATATCTGTTCTGATAAAATGAATAAATAATAACAAACATTAAAAAAGACATAGTTTAAAATACATATATTGTTAGTCAAAACAGTTTTATTTATTTTTTCAATATTATTCAAGCTTTTTCTATTACAATAACTGCAATAAAATATGCATACTAATAAAGAGCATTGAATAAAAAATATTAGACATAAAGCAAAAATAACAAATATAAATGTACAATACTTACAGACTCACAGATAATACAGTTAGTAAAACTTACCAGATTTAGCAGTTAATACATTATTGGTATTGATTCTTGATTTAGTTACAGCTTTGGCAAGAGTTGGATCAGCCAGTGTCCTAGTTGCAGCCATAATAAGAGGTAAATTTTCTTGGTTTATTTTTCTATTGACAAGTCCATTTTTATTATTATTAATAATCAATTTTTTTCTTTGGATGGCAGGCTTGGTAATTGATCTGGTTAGACAACGTAAGTCAACAGGAGGTTTATTCCGATGAGGTGTGGTTGTAGCTAACCGGTTAGCAGATATTTTATCTAAATTTTGTTTTAATACAAAAGTATTATTTAAACTTTGTGATTGGTTTGAGATAACTACAGTTTCATCAGAAATAGACTCTGGTGATGTATCCATAATATTAATATCTGGTGATGTATGTGTTTTATTAATTTCTGGTAATGTATCCATCTTATTAATTTCTTGTTGTATTGTGATTTGCTGTAATTTGTCTTCAACCATCTGTAATGGACTCTAAACAATAAAAGTATAACATTTATAAAATATATATTTTATTTAAATGTTCTTATTAATCTATAAATATTATACATGCTTACCATGCATTCTTCCAAATTTAATGGTTTTGAAAATTCAGGTTTAATACAGGTTCTTAAATTTTCAATATTAAGCTGATTTAAATTTAAAAATACATCTCTTTTAATTTTACATTGATTTGCAGGTGAGAAATCCCAACTAACTGCTTTTAAACCACCCAAAAATGATTTTGTTATACTCTGTAAAAAAATAAACAATTTTATTTTATAAAAAAAAATTATGTTACCAGACATGTATTTATTCTAATGAATGAATATCTAAAAATACATTATAACTTACAATGTGATCTTTTTTCATATCCTCAGAAACTTTTTTAGATGCTTCTAATAATGTATAATACTGAGTAGCTTTTTCAACAAGCATGGTGATTAGTTCCTGACTTATATGAAGATTACTGTCTAATATCATACCAATTTCATTTCTATGATCACAAAGATTAGTTTCTTCTTCTATGATTATCTGAAAGATTATTAAAATAATTTTTTACACATGCTATATTTTAACAAGAATTTTTCAACACATACTTGAGAACTAAAGCGAACAATATCAATGTCCAAGAATTGTTTGACATTATTTGTTTCCAATTGTTTTATAAATAAATTTAATTCATCATTAGCTGCAATTGCTTCGTCCCACAAAATATTTAATTGAGCATTTAAACTAGTCATACGCCCTTCAAATTGTTGAATAGCTATGTTAATTCGATTCAACTCACTCATCTATAAGATATATATATATATATATATATGTATAAGTTTTTAATAATATTATTAAAAATTATTAAAATATTAAATAATAATAATTACAAACCATTTCATGAGTATTTTGTGTATTAAATAATGAAGCACGTTCGAGTAAATTTTTTTTTAAAAATATTCTTAATTCTGTTTTTTTCTGAGCAGATTCCAAATGAAGAATTTCAATATGTTTTTTTAATTTTCTAGTGAATAAAGATTCTAGTGTTGATCTTAGATCTTCTAAATTATTTGGAGGTACTGGCGCTTTAGACTGCAATATTTCTTCATATCTTATTTTAAGATTTTTAATTTCTTCTTCTAGACCAGATATGATTTTTGTGTAATGAGATTGTGGATGATTTACTGACATAACATTTTCCTTTAACTATATAGTAAAATATGTAATGTAAAACCAAGAAACTAAATAAGCAGACAAAATAACTTACATTAGATTTAATTTTCATAGCTCGGGAAGCATATTTTAAGGTATTATGAGTATCTTCATAAGATGATAAAGCAGGAGATACACATGATATCATTAGAGTCTTACAATTTCCACCAAGAGAATCTTTTAATAATCTTGTTAGTTTTGAGTCTCTGTAGGGTATATGTCTCAAACCATCTGATAAGTTATTGATACAGTTTCCTAAAAATATATTAATAATAAATAAATATTTATAAACAAATAAAATATTATAGTTCCATCAAAATTATGCTATTGTTGTGTGCCGTCAATTCAACAGTGATGGTTGAGGAAAGGATAAAAGATTGACTCAAAATTTAAGTTAATACTTTTATTGAAATATTATAAGTCAAAACATTTACAAAATAATGTGACGCGAAGGTGCTTGCTATGTCCGACTAAAACTCATCTTACTTTTGGTCTGTTAAGGGCCTCCTTATATACTAAGATCCTATGTAAAACCACTGAACTTGGATAAAATTATTTTACAATCATGTTTCTTTTAAATATCCATTTATGTGCATTAGAGTGTTTTACCCTTTAGTGGTTGTCCTAGTGATTTTTATTTTGGCAAGATTTTTATAAATAAGTGCTCATTGTTTTATGTTAATTTATTTATTTAGCAATATTATTGAGCCATCAACCTTAGTTTTATTAATTGGTTTTATGTCTTTAAGATTTTATTACATGGTTGTTCTTTTAGATTTATACTTTTCACATACTATTTGTACACATGATCTTTTCTGCAAATACATTCGTTTATCGTTTAATAGTAAGATTTAAACTAATATTTATGTATCCCCTGTTTA
The DNA here is from genome assembly GCA_034509805.1 of Sipha maydis. Lineage (NCBI taxonomy): Eukaryota > Metazoa > Arthropoda > Insecta > Hemiptera > Aphididae > Sipha > Sipha maydis. The sequence goes on from JASXSY010001406.1 coordinate 78,907, forward strand.
GTGATTACCTTGGGAACCTTCATTATACATGTCCGTAACACTATTACCTAAAATTAATTTTTTTTTTTTTAATTAAAATACACGACTCATTTAGAGGTAATATTTTTAAATGAGATTTTATGATAAATGTGAGCCATACCAAACCGTTGTTGTATTTCGGTTTAATGGTGTTTAACATTTCACAATGGAAAGACTTAGTCCAACACTGTGTTTACAAATTATTTTACTGTTTTACAGAAATCAGAGGTCTCCAAGAACTATTTTTTTAAGCTTAGAGCAACTTATGGCCAGGATTATCAACACACTGAATGCATAATTTAATCTACAACTGTAAGATTTAAAACTCAATTTTCATTATTGGATAATATATGACCAAATAGGTCTCATCCAGCACACAGCAAAGAAAATATAGTAATGATAGCTAAGAGTATATGCAATGAATCAATTTGATACAGTTCTCAACAGCTTGGCTTGATATATGTAACCACTAGGCATATTTTATATTAAGACCTTGATTTAAATTTAAAAGCATACAGAATTCAACTAGTGCAAGAACTGAAGACAGTTGTTTTTTCTGATGGTCACCATTTAGGTGCATGGGTTTTTGAAAAAATTAAAGATTCCTTGTTTTTGACCAAAATTATATTCAGCAATAAGGTCTATTTTTGGCATAAGCAAAATTGCCTTATTTGGGATGAAGAGCTTTTTTTAAGTTATAAAAAGTGTTCCAAGGCTACAAAATCAAGTAGTTACAGTATAAAAATTTGAAATTAACATCACACACATCATTGATCAAATATTAAACAAAATTTTTGGGGACATATCATTGGAAATTGGAAATTTAAAATGGACATATTAGCTAAAGTTACAATTAATATTTAAATATATAATACTGAAAACTAAATGTAAATAATAGTTTTTTTATAAAAATAAAGATAACCTAATAAAATTGATTTTTATTTTTTATTTTAGAAAGAAGTACCTCTAAATGAATCACCCCTTACTATATATACTACAAGAACTGTTTGGAAGGACTGATTTGTACAGATAGAAATGGTATTATACATTCAGGAATAATAGAAAGTCAACTCGGTAGATGAAATAGCGAGGCATGAATTAGCTAACATATGTTAACTACATGGAACAATTCTTATCATGAATAGAATATACTTGTACATAGTCTTTGTTTAACCAGCACTGTAATTTTTCATTTTTATCAAAGTCTTCTTCTTCTTTTGCCTCGCCTTCCTCCCAACTATTTGGGGTCGGCCACCCTTGTTCTACACCTCCACTTTACTCGGTCAATCACCTCTCCTCTGCACACACCGACAGCCTTTATGTCATTCTCCAAAGTCTCCAACCATCTCTTTTTTGGTCTTCCTCTTCCTCTTTCCCTTTAACGTCCATCTTCATTACCACTCTTACTGCATTCGTTTCCTCTCACCTCATCAAATGCCCAAACCATCTCAGCCTATTTTCTCTCATCTTGTCCACAATTGGCGCTACACCAACACTACCTCTCACGTATTCATTCCTTATTCTATCTTCTCTTGTCACTCCACTCAACAGCCATAGAGATACTGCTTCAATATTTAACATGGCCATTCAGAAAGTATTAATAAACAATGCGTTGCAGTTAGTTTTTTGATTCCCGTGTATTTTCGTTAAGTTTTATTGAAAATAACTACAGTACTCTTGCGATTTGCACACTGTTATTTTTCCAGACATATTATTCATTTTATTATAATTCGTATTTTATAATTTAGTATACATTTATTTTATATTATAATAACATGGACCTTCCTGCTGGTCCATCAAGAGTTGATCGCTTTCGAAGTCCCATCAAAAGTATGAAAACACACATATTATTGGATGCCGAGCTACTTGATATTTTGGAAAACGATAAATGGATTTATTTTATAAAACAATAAATTTTAATTAAAATATTTCATAATGTATTTCATATCAATCAGAAAAAAAAATAAAAAAAAAAGTCGTTATAATACCTAAGAAACTAAGTATTAAAATATACGACAATCTGTGATCGGCACACGTAATATGTTGTGAACAGTTACGCGGCGTGTGACACTAGACTAGGAATATACGTACAGAGGGGAACGTGTTAACATCAGAAACTAATTTTGTTTCAAATTTACTGTTGACAAAAATAAATTACTATAATAAACTATTATAAATGGAATATCCTTAGAATTAATTTAAGTTATGTATGTGTGTGTATGTATTTATACATACATACATATATATATATATATATAAACACATGGAATACATATTATTTAGTATTTAAATATATACCAAGAGCAAGAAGAGACTTGTTAATATTTGATCCTTCTTTAAATCTCATTCCTTTATTAGATGAAGCCCTTTCAGAGCCAGCAAGGTCAACCATGGATAGCTTAGCCATTTTTACTTGGTCTGTATGTTTAAATGTCATTTGTATATAGACTTGAAACAAAGCATGTGATCTAGATGATTCAGCGTTTGCATCAGTAGGATGTTGTGTACGATTAGCATTTCCTCTACGTAGCATTTCAATAAGTTCATCAACATTATTAACCATTTTTATTGTAATACCAGCAACAGAAGTTGTATTTCCACATTCACGTAAGAACAAAGGTTTTTTATCGCTAACCAATAAATCATACACCATTTCATTATATACCTAAAATAGAACAATTATAATATTATTTAAATCAATTATTAAATAAAAATATAATAAATTACTTCAAGATAAGAAACATAGATTTCAAATTTTTTTGAATCCTTTTGCTCATTTACTTTTGTATATAAATCTTTCATAGTTAAATAGGTAATACCATAATTGTTTTCATTACCCAACATAGTAAATGTTTTTCCAGCACCTGTTGCTCCATAAACGAAAACTATTGTAACAAAAATTAAAATATTAGTATTATAATTTTTTTTTATAAATTTGTGCATATTTATGTAGATAATGTATATCTAATAGTTTATAATAATCATTGATAAAACATAACAATAAGATCTTAAGTTATATTTTAATTTTAAGATAATAATACTTGAGTATAAATAAAACTATTGATAAATTATTTATTTGATGGTAAAGCTCATAAGAAATTATGTTTAAATCATACATTTAATGCTATTATTAGTATCTATAACTTATATATATATATATATATATATGCCTCAGTATTTTAATTAAATCCAAATGCATAAAAATAGATTCATGACCTGTAAAAAACGCACTTTATGCTTTATAAATAGTAATTAATTACTAATAATAGTAAAAGTGTAATATAATATTGCTTATATGAAAAAAAAAATTGTGTTTAGTAAGAAACTTCCAGTAAATATTAGAATAACATAGAACCAAAAAAATACAATAAACTCTCGATTATTTGCAGTCTTTCGTGGAACGGAACTATTACAATTAACTGAAAGTAAATGCACTTATATTAGTATTATACAACTAAAAATATAAATGATAAAAGTAATAAGAATATTATCATTTTATATTAATTAAACACATTGAAATTATTTTTGTCTTAATTTTTGGTTTACACCATCATATTTAGCAGAAAAATGAACATACTGTACATTTAGACAAATTTAAGGTTTATTTATTACTTACAGTATTCACAATTTAATTGATGATCAGACTACTTACAATTTTTTTTTTTTTTTAAATAAGTTTCACAATACTTAACTGATACGTACCAGAACAGTTGTATCCACTTAAAAGTTTGTCAAGCAAATCTTTAGTACTTTCATTATATATATCTTCATTGGTGCTCTGCGGTCCAAAAACTCTATGAAAATCATATTTTATCGATTTATGTTGTCTTTTCGAAATGTCTCTAGGGTTTTGTTTAACACCATGGAAAAAAAATGGTGTCTCATCTTGTCTTGGATCAAATATTAATGCATTTTCATTTCGTATTCTTATGGTCTTACTAAAAATTACAGAATAAATTAATTCAATAAATATTATAATGGTGTATATACTATTATTTTTATACAAGCAATCATTTTTTTTTGTCAGTCAACATGATTTTGACCAGAATGAGTGATTTGATTAATTCCTTCTTTAAAGGTCTATTAGTAAATAATGCACTTGAGTAGCCATTTATTGAATTTTTCTATTGTTTTACTAATAACTAAGAAAATCTGATAAAAATTAATAATGAAATAACAAAATTTAGAGGATAATTGATAAAATCACATTTTTTTCCCGTCATAACTTAAATAATGTAAGGAGACTTGAAATTTTCAATGAAGGCTAATACTAACATTCTTTAAAAACTATAACAATTTCAAAATATTTTCCATTTTGTATGTAATATTGATAGAAACATGGAATTTTCATGTTTTCATATACTTTTATCGTAAATTGTCTGTAATATACTTAGGTTGAACAAAACTTCAAAAATTTAAGTTTCTTATTATTTCCATGCAGATTGTAAAAAACGTAAAGAAACCTTTTCAGTATTTTTCAAATATATTTTGTACATTTTAAATACATAAACATATAATTTAATATTTTTGAACTTGGTAACACTGCAAATTATCATTCAAGTCTTTATCGAATATGGAATCAAATAACAGTTATTGTACGAAATAAATTTAACATTTTTATAACAAAATATTTAAAAACTTAATATTAAGTAATATAATTCACTTTTTATATGAATTATCTATTAATACCAGATAAAATGAATATTCTAAAGAAATTAGCTATTAATGAAAATATAAAATTATCTATAAGAAAGTTAAATTCATTAAAAAATGCTAATGAACCTTCTTCAATGACTGTATTTGACCGAAAAGCTAAGATCATTCAAAAACAACGAGCGGCAATAGCAGAAGATAGTTCAGTTTATGATTACATCAAAGATGAAATTGGATATCGTTTATCAGATCGCCTTTTTGATATAAAACGTCAGTTCAATCTAGTTGTAGATTTAGGTTGTGGATATGGTCATGTATCCAAACACATTTCCATAGACAATGTAAAAGAATTAATAATGTGCGATGTAAGCCAAGAAATTCTGGATAAATCCCAAAATCCTGAACCTGAAGTTAAGGTTAGTAAAATAGTGGTTGATGAAGAGAAATTACCATTTGATAATGATAGTATTGATTTATTAATTAGTTGTTTAAATCTTCACTGGGTAAATAATTTACCATCAACTTTCCTTCAAATTAAAAATTGTTTAAAAAACGATGGAGTCTTTTTGGGAGCTATGTTTGCAGGTGATACTTTATATGAATTAAGATCATCATTACAATTAGCAGGTATTGAACGCGATGGAGGTGTAGCACCAAGAATATCACCTTTTGTTCGTCTCAGAGATGTAGGAGCATTGATGCAAAGTGCAGGATTTTCAATGCTAACATTGGATACAGATGAACTGATAATACGATATCCATCTATGTTTGAACTAATGTGGGACTTAAAAGGCATGGGAGAAAATAATGCAGTTTTACATCGACCATTGCGACTTAACAAGGATACTATGTTTTCTGCAGCTACTTTATACGAAAAACTTTATGGTAATCAAGATAAAGACAGTAATACTAAAGGTATTCCAGCTACATTTCAAATATTATACATGATAGGATGGAAACCAGATCCATCACAGCCAAAACCATTACCTCGAGGTTCAGGACAAATATCAATAAAGGATATAGGAGAGCTTGATAAAATTGTTAAAAATATGGGAAAGATAGAACATTAAATTGTGTATGTCTCAACAATGATACTTTCAATTTGTTTAAATTACAACTAATCTAATTAACTTTTTTATCACTTAGTTACATACTTATAGTCAAATTAATTTTTGTTTTAAATAAAAAAAATTATTTCCATAATTAAAAAAATTGTAGTTAATATATACCGTATTTAACCACTTACTGCTTCTATTTATACATACATATATAAATATAATATTTAACTATATATAATGTATATAATAACTAATCAATGTATTGTTAGAAAACAAATAATTTTGCAAATAATAAATAAGGCATCCAATCACTATTGTAAATGTTTTTCTTATTAGATACTTATATGTATTATATATAATATAAATATGTATGTATTATAAATTGTACATAAATGAAAGTTATAAAATTTAAAATATATTGCTCAATAAATATTATTTATTTATTTTCTTTTAACGGTTGAAATTTTTGGAGTAAAATATTTAACTATTATAGAATATTACAATTTTCTAAACATACCAATTGGCCTTAAATATTTATTTGAACTTAATTAAATATTTAAAAAACCTATTTACTTTTTTATTTTAGTTTAATTAAGTTTATAGAAAATTTAGTAATTAGTATTTTTTTTTAAATTGTACACAATATATATTACTGCAATACATCATTTATTTTTACTTAAGATACTTATAATTAATTATAATTTTGCATAAAAATAAAATATTTAAACAAAAATATAAAAATGAAATAAAAGATGTAAAATGTTGGATCATCAAAAACTTTGCATTATATAATAATGCATTTAACATTAAAATAATTATATCAATGTACATATTAACTAATTTACTAATTTATAGAACTAAAAATTAATATATGATAAAAAATACCATTTAATTATAATTTAAAATAATTTATGAGTATTATATATTATTTTAATATAGGTAGGTATGTAATACATAATATTGAATAAACAGGAAATATAAGTATTTTAAAATTATGTTTTTTTTTTTTTATATAAATTAATGTAATGTACTAAGATCAGATTGCTTATTTTATATGCATCAAATAATTTTTAGTTAGCATACTTATATTGTGTTAAATACATAAAAATTTAGATTATAAATATTAATTAATTTTGTTAAATAGTAATAATTATAATCTTACGGTTTAGATACATCATCTTCATCTGGTAATGGTTTGATTCGTACAAATACCCGCATTTTTTCTTCTTGAATTACTACTCGTCCCCGACCAGGAGGAGCTATTCTTTTTAAATTTTCCAAACTTCTTCTGTTGAGAACCATTGCAAATATGAGCTAAAATAAAATAGATAAAATACATTTTTTTTTTTTTAAGTAAATTACCTATAATATATTAAAGAAGTAAAAGGAAAAACTTATTGTAAAAAAAATTAGTCATTTCAATTTTTAATATTCATTTTTATTTAAAATGTATTTGAACTAAGCACTGCCTTGCAATTAGAATTTACAAAAGATGTAATTTGGTAAAGTTACCAATTATTTTTTTACTAAAAAAAAATTAGCGTGTGACACCTTAAATTAAACGTCTTAACAAGGTGAATATTCATAATACATCAATAGAATGGAATAATTGATATAAAAAAAATTTAAACGTCAAGCATTCCACATGTTCATAACTACAGATAGTGTATAACATAGCATATCATTCCATCAATTATTATCGTTATTAATAGCATAGTAAGAAAATACAATTAATCTATAATACAATATTTCATGACACTGATAAATTTGACTTTCCATTTCACCTAGATCATCAACATCCATACAAATTATATAGGCTATGACAAAAAATTTATAAAAATCCAAAAATGAATTGAATTTAACTTCTAGCTTGTCTGAAGATGATTGGAATTCTTAAGATTTAGTTGATGATTTAATTTCTATTCTCGTCTCAATTAAACTGGGAAGAATTACATTGATATTTTTAATTTTATACTTGTTATTAATAAAAACTTTTTATAATTTTGTTAGTGAGTGTATATCACAAAATACCAGATGGGTAAAATCTATTATTTTTTTTTTTTTTGTTTTTGTTATTACTTTTTAATTTTATTATTAAACTATAATTTTAAATAAATATAATTAAAGAAAAAGATAAATAAACTTAAAATTAAATTCCAAAAATCTAATGAATCTGATATAATTAATTTTTAATATTTATATACATATAAAATAATTTCAATGATAATACAATACTAGGCACTTATATAAAGTCATATTAAATTTACAATACTTAAGTGTAACAATAATTATAAAATTATGAAAAAAAAAGGAAGCAAGTTCCTAGGGGTATCCCTATGGTCACATACGAGAATTATTAAAATTTATATAATATACAATAAATTTACATAAATTATACACCTTTATAACAAACTGAGACATCAAATACATTTAAGTATGCCCTGTACTGACGGGAATTACCAACTATGAGCTCGAAAATAGAAAAAATAAATAAATAAATATTTAGGTGTTTGAACAGTTTCAAATTATACCAGTCGCAATTATATGAATATAGTAGAAAATTTACTTACGATTAATCAAGTGCTTTGTTTTTATATTTCATAAAATGTTTAGTGTTCTAACAGTTTATATCAAGTTAATTTCCAAACATCAGTTAATATAGATTACTAATACAATTTGAACGATTCACTGCAATCAATCAAGATTGAAACATTCAATTTAGATCAAATTCAACAAACGACCACTTCTAGTCACAAAGCAATAAGTTAAAAGTTCACAAAAATGGTAAATATAATGATTAAAAAAAATAATTTGACAAAAAACTAATAAGTTACTAAGACGCGCGCAACGAAAACCATTGGACTGTTATAATAATATACGTTATGTTTGAGATTTGAAAACAACGATTACGGTGATAACAGATGGTCCAACTGACACGTACACAGTGCAGCCAAACCGACATTATTCGGCGGACCACGACTGGTCTGATAGGATATACCTGTGTTCCGATCGTGATTAAAGAAATTATCTTTAATTAATTTAAGTATAATTTTTAATCATGGCTATGGATTTAATTTATAAAATAGCAATGGGCATAATCGAATGATTTCAATAATCGAAATATTAGTAATCGAGATATTTTTATAATCGTGAGATGTCTTGAAATAATCATTCGAAATGTTCAATATTGAAATATTAATAATCGAGAAAAACGTTTAGAAAAATTATTGTTATTTTGTGGTTGAGTAATTCAACAATTATAGCTATATATATATATCAAATTTTAAAATATAAATAACTAAGAATAACCATATACCCATCAATATTTGTCTAACAACTACTCCCACAAGTAGCACAAATCGAAAATACTAAGACAAACTAGTATTTACTTATTCGATTATGAGTATTAAAAATAGTATTCCTTCTTCTCTCCTTCGTTCCATGAAAATCATTCGAAATATTTTTTCATTCGATGTACATTTCGAGATCAAGAATTGATTATTTTTAAAATAAACGAGATATCACTGGAAATAATCTCTCGGTTATACAATCGAATTATTATTTTGATAATCGAGGTATCTCGATTGTATATCTTGATTACGCCCATCTCTACTAGGGTACACCTCACTCGACAAATCGGTATCGTGACATCACAGAGTCGTGTCTGATCTTGCCCATACCGTGGTGACATCACACCGTTTCGTTAAGAGTGTGATCGTGCATCGTATGTCGTACGATCCGACTTGAGTTCGTCGATCGTGACTTTCTGTTTAGCGCAAGTCGACCACCTCCTACGTGGTCTGGATCAGCTTAGCTGCCGAGACCGCGATCGGCGCAGTCGCACTCACAGTGCTAATGCCGGAGCATGTAACCGCGGTCGGCGACTTTTGCTGAACCTTGTGTTCCCGTTACAGAGCGCATGCGTCATGCTCCGGCACGTCGAACGGGATGGTGTGTGCACTCGTTCAAAACACAAGGGGAAATATTGAAAAACATTTATGCTTCGAATCTCTAGGCGTTGCACAGTCAACGTTGTAGTTCTGCACGTTTTCATAACACGTTCTATTGTAACGATATTATTATCAACGAACCCATGTCGTCGTTGAAATACGACGGAATTGGGGTTGGCGATATCTAGTCGGTTTCTCTTAATTCGTGTAAGTATTCAACGCGATTGACCCAAATGCATCATATCATGGGAATGCTATGCTTGAGTACAAATCGTCATATTTCAAACATCGTAGAGCATCACATAGGAATGGTAACGATTGGATGAACTTCCAGAACTTTACTTTTTATTTTTGTATCATTGTGCGTGCATTAATTTGGAAATAATTGAAAAAGACTGCCGTTTGAAGTAGTTCTATTAGTTTGCCATTCATTTTGCATACTCTTTACCGTGTAGAAAGCAATATTATTTTCATAGTTTGTAACTCTTCTTACTACCTTCTAATATAATGTCATTCATTTTCTTATAACCTAATCTTTTTATTTATTATGTTTTTTTTTTCATATAAAAACTAATCGATTTTATTTTATTTAAATGAGTTAAGTATAATTTTTTAAGTAAAATATTTTTCATTATTTGAGGTATTTTAAACATACAATTGTTTATTATTGTAATACATTTTTTTGTCATTTAGGATCCATAGTAATTTTAATCAATCAGTTGATATTATATTTAAATTTGCCATTGTTAATTTAGGATACTTTTTCATAACATTTTACAGATATATAAAAATATGTAGCATTATACAATTGTAAATGCGCCATCAGAATGGCAGTCG
>JASXSY010001407.1:0-124729 GCA_034509805.1 Sipha maydis
GGTCGGAACCCGAAATAGTTTCCCTTGGTTTCACTGCACTACTAACACTCCATATCGTAATTAGTATTCTTAATATTTCGATGATGAAATAGTATTGAAACATAATTATAAAATGTATATAATGTTATCGACAACGAATATATATTGGTGTCAGTTAAAGCTATCAATAGCGTTTTGTCGAAAGGAAATGACTGCGATCGAACATATGAGTTCTAGGAAGAAAAAAAAAAACAGTATGGCAAAGAAGTTGATAAAATAGCCGGTCGTTGCTGATTAGAAAAGTTTGTAGGGGTTCCTATTGGTATCATTATGCGGACGAGCTCAAGGTCTAACTATATATACGTACATATATGGTGTACATAAAATATATACAGTCTTCCGATTATATGTGTACAACAGTGAAGTCTGCAAATTCCCATTTATAAACTTTGTAATCGATATAGGCAGTACTCCTACGGTGCTATTTCTTATTACTCGTACATCGAATTCAGTAAAAAAACCACAACATTTTTATGTACAAGTACTTTCAAATGCGTACACTGTGTTGTCATAGTATACATTTTCTGACGTGTGTGTGTGTGTGTGTGGGAGTACTCAAAACCAACTAAACGTAAATTATTTTCAATCAAAATTAAAACAATTTTTTATTTTTCACTTGGTTACAAAAATGATATTCTTACATATATCTATGTATAATCTTATACAAACGGCGTTTTTGAAAATGTACAGTAAATTTTCAATGCTGTATATTTTAAATGGTGCATATCAGCTTTATGATTGTTACAAATATTCTTGATGAACTGTGATTAACGTAAGTGAAAAATAGTGCAGTGTTTATCAACGTCTATATTTTGGCAACATATATTTTATGTTCTGCAACACATCATTAAAAAATAATGTAAAGATCAAACAAAAGTGTTGTACGATGTAATAAACGTATGTATTTTATTTTGAATTAAAAATGATTAAATCGAATTTCTTAAATTCGTAAGTTTTTGTACTACATAATTTAATATTCTTCGTTGTCATTTATCAAATATCAGTTTACACTATGTGTCATTCATTATATCTCGTTACAACACTGTATAAGAATAAAATATAATACGAAAAGATAATTCTAAATTCATAATAAGGTTAACAATTTATTGTTGCAAAAGAAATAAGCAATAAAACTAAAATTTTAACAAATAAGATGTATATATATTGAATGGTAATTTCCATCTAAATGATTGATATCTCATGAGCAGAATTCATGTTTTTAAATACAGGATTTATTAATGTAGAACTATTGTTTTGTTATGTGTTTTTGTAACTGAAATGATCGAGACAACGAGTGAAGCACGATAGAAGAATTGAAGGTAACGATTTTATAATTTTTATTAAATTATACTTTAGAATAAGTGCTTGATTTGGTGGAGAGCAGGGTGGGGATGGAGTCCCCCTTCTTTTTAAATTTTTTTTATTATACCCTTTTTATTTATTTGAAACGGAATACTGGGAAGCAACATTTATTATAATGAATATGTAAATCATCAGTTTTTCTATTGCTAAATATACCTATAACCTACAGCCATTATATTTGTACATTTAAATCGACTAAAAAAAAAAATAAAAATAAATGATTGTTAAATTGCTAAGAAATTGTATTATGTTCATATAAATTCCAGCATATATCCGTGATTATGCATAAATATATTTTATGGGTTAAATCTTTATAAATCGTAATAAAATTATAATGTCATATTTACTACTCGAGCAACTCATGTGTCTAAAAATAAAAATGACTTTAAAGTGAATTTGATGTAATTTTTAAATATTTGGATGTGTTAAATTCTAATAACTGGCCTGATAATGTTGATATTCTGTATGGAAATGACTGTGTTGGAAGATTTTACAAGGTTACATTAAGATTAAAAAATTTAAGGATACCGAGGATACCGTCAGTTAAAGATACAAAAGATTTCTCACAAACTAACTTTATACATCCTCTTTTGACTGCAGTCAATAATTGCAATTTCTTCCTCTGAATGTGAGAGATCATTCAGTGCGATGAACAATATAGTTACATCAAAAAAATGCTTTAACTACAGAGCATATATCTTCGTTGGTTTTCCTTAACTGTATCGAATCTCCCATTCAGTTGTTCAAACCAGATTGTTACGTTGAGAGCTGGATAAAAATGGTAAAAAATATTCAGATAAAGTAAAGTGTCCTAAACGATCTTTTATAAATTAAGATAGTTCATATGAACATGTATGAAACTTATTTAATATATAGTTTAAGTTTATTTTTTTATTTTTGTAAAATAATTATTTAATAATTTAACATTAAACGTTTAAAAAAAAAATAATAAATAATAAATATTTTTTTCTTTTAAAATTATTCTGTATAATAAACTTAATGATTTTTTGAGATTATTGGTGGCTGAAGGGGGTGTTGTGGCCTTTGCCCTCCCCCCAACACGGTACAATGACAGTTAATTTTGTTTAGAACGCTCGAGTATCAAACATCAACTGAGACCCCTTCTAGTTTTTTTTCCAAATCAAGCAGTGTGTAGAATATTATCGGTTGATTTAAAATAAAATATGTTTAACAAAATACAAAACAATTATTGGTGTATGATTTCTATGTATAATAAATTATAACCAATTTTGTACAATGCAAATTGTTCATATTACTCTCTGTTAATAGAAAATAATTTAGGATTCTTAAATCATCAATAACAAATAATTGAACGGTTTTTTTGTTGGAAAAATACTATTTTGGGAAATTTGGGGAACGCACTTTTACCCCTTCCTCTTGGATCCGAACCTTTGTATACATGCATGACATGTGTATCTACGAGTATATAGATAGATGTATATATATATATATGTGACTTGATGTTTTTATTTTTTCTAAATTCGAAATCGGTAAAAACCTAATGGCTTAGAAAGAAAAGTGATAACCGATGAAACCTCATTGAAATATTGTCTTACAGACAACTTACCTACTTGTACCAACCATACAGAATTGTCTCAGAGTGTTAAAACAGTTTAACAGGCTTCAGTCTGAGAATAAATGAAATAAAATTCTGTAAAGTGACGAAGTTTGATTGGAAATACATATCGTTGGTCTAAGTTGATACTGCATTTTTTTCATATATATTTTAATTTAATTATAAATACAGTTCAAAATTTTTACCCACAAATATTATGTCTGGCTTCGTTAATTCTTTAACATTCATTACAATGTTGTTGAAAACAAATTCAATTTAATTTTAATTTCGCACAGTGTGGTAATATAATTATATGATTAAAAAATAAAAATAAAATAATGAAACCGAGTACAGGCAAAAGATATTGTATTCTTTATTGACTTGGTGCGTTTTGGTTTTTTTTTTTATATATTTTTAATCCAAGAACAATAAATTATACGTTTTTGCATTGAAAAAGACAATGATTTATAGTGTGTATCGGTTTATAATGGTATAGTTTTTTTTTTCATTTTTGAGTAGAAAAAGAGGAATCCCAATTTTTTTTTTTATTACTTACTTAACATTTTTCAGTAGGTAACTGTTATAAGACATAATTATCATTTTATCGGGATATTAAATCTTATTATTGTTAATTGATATACTTAAATTAAAAGTTACTTTTTTGTGGGTCTGCCATAATCGAATAAGTTTAACGTCTGTTGTGACTTTTTCTTTTTATGTACTTCAATAAGTAGAAACAGCACAAGGCAAGCTCTAAATTATAGAATTTAGAACCTAATTGTTATGTAAACGACTGTTCTACGCAACGCTGCTATCGAAACTCTCTCTCGTGATTTAATTCAAATCGATCGATCAATTTACACGTCCCGTGTTTTGTTTGTCATCATTTTGTTTAGATATTGAACTTCTGGCATATTATAATGCGCTACTTTGAACCCGAAATATCTTGGAGGGACTTCGATCTTATAAAAATCCACTAATCCTTGATGAAAACCTGAACGTGATTTTTACACAGATAGAAAATTATCCATCATGGTAATCGCTTAAAAAAACATTTTGTTGCAGATTTGGTTTACCAGCTAAAATATCAGAAGCAAAGTTAGTGACGTCATTGCAAAAAATTAAAATAAATTATGTCATGTTTTTTTTTACTGTACTGAGTTTAGTCCAAATAAGTTTCTTTAAAATAATATTGCTATATTTTCTTAATTTATACATAAAAAATAATAACAAAAAAAACCACGTTTGCCAAATATATATATTTGAAAAAACATTGGAACTGAAAAAACATGTCGAAATTATTTTCAGTAAAACTATCGGATATTTAGTGATACATCCAATCCTTATAAAAATCATCTCGTATTTATTTTTTACACACTTTCCGTATAACATACATCGATGTTTTCAATTTTTAATATTATGTTGAAAAAATATGAATAGTTTATCTTCAATATTCGTAAATAAGTATCATTAGACACATGAATGAGTATGTAAACTTTATCAGTTATACTGACCAGTAATCATTAATATTTTAATAAAATTACTATTGGTATTAATTGCATTACCATTAAATGTTATCACTAAAGTGCACGTGATCGCTAACATTTTCGATGTTAATAATGATAGTTCTAAAAACTTCTATGATTATAGCTTTTTTTATTTTTTATTTTAAGAAGAAAAATGATTTTATTAAAAAGATAAAATAACTTATTTTCACAAAAAAAAAATAAAAAATAAAAAATTTAAATAAAAAAAATAAAAAAACAATAATAATAAAATGTAAAAGGCATGTTTTATGAGCCGTATCGCCCGTACTATCTGAGTACAGGGTAGAGAGAGCAAAGTTATCCACGGCTAAGGGTATTTACGTTCTTTAAAACAAAACAGTAGCTTTAGTACCATGGAGTCGCCTGTGCACAAAAATAATGTTAACAAAATAATAAGTATTATTTGTAGTATTATCATTTTTAACCCGTTCAGTTATTTTAATTTCCTGCATTTTTAGTGAACGTCAAGCAGGTTTTTATAGCCGAAAGTTCATTCTAGTCATTGAAGGAATTCTTGTTAGAACCAAACGTTAAGGTTTATATACGAATCATGTTTAAATAAACATTCTACCCAAAGAAACTCCTCTTTCATGAGCATTTTTTCCAGTGTATTTTTTAAGTTAAATATTTGGATTTGCAAAAAGATAAGTAGATATGGGTTTGAATATTCGTTCGAAAAAAAAATAGCTAGACACTACCGGTGAACATAAGCAAATGGAAAAATAATAAACTACGAAAATTCAATCAAGTTTTAGTATTTTATTTTTAAAACGAAATCAATAAGAAAAATTCGAATATTATATATTCAACGGAGTATAATATGCTGAAATTGAATAAATTATAAATATTTCTTGATAATTTTGGCATTATACCCAGTGTGGTAATAGAGGGTTTACCTTCTGATCATTACGAATAGACATAACCAGACCTTCTGGTTAAAATCATATCCTCTCTACTGTAGCGAAATGATATAAGAATATATATATACAGCTAAAAATATTTAATTAAAAGTTAAGGTAATAATACAACAAAATTAATAAAAAAAAAATTTAAAAAAATGTTTTATTTTTATTTTAATTTGTTCACAATACGAATTTGTATATTTACAACAAAACACCTAATGATAATTGGTTATAACTTATACAGTAAACCCTCTGAATTTTTTACTACTACAGCACTGATTATACTATGCATAAAAAACATTTCATGATAGCAGAATTAAATTGTAGTTATACAACAATAAATGTATATGGTTAAAAATGGAATATAGTATGAAGTAATTATTAGCTGCATTAATGCATGCATTACTCCTAGTATGTATTGTGTTTATTTCAATGATTTACAAATGTAATATTAAATGTACGTATTTATGTAAATAGGTTATTGATTATCAACGTCAAACAATATTATTGCCAATGAATATAATTTATAAATAAGAAATCTTAGAAAATTTTTATTTTTAAAAAATTATGAATTATTCTTCATTTGTCATTGTATAGTATAATAAGTAATGCCAGTGATTTATAAGAAATCAATATAATAATTTATAATGAATTAAATATTTTAGTATTAATATAGTTTATAATTAAAAATAATATTTTATTTTTTTAATTTATTTTATTTTCAATGTATCAATTGTTTATAATTCGTAAAATAGTTATTATAATATACGAGTAATAAAATTCAAGATGTTCCATAGAAATAAAATAAAATTCATAAGAATTAGTAGGTATCTTTTAGCAATTTAAATTAATATCTTTGAATTTAAAATAACAATGTAATTTCCGTCAATATTTATTTATTTATTTCAGTCTTCTACGGGCTTTACTGTAACAAATGGTAAATATATAATATTTTAATAACCACAAATATTTCTAATAATTTCAAAATTATCTTATCTCAAAACTAAATAGAACAAATCCACACTTTTGAGTACAAAAATTGCTATTCAATTTATTTTAAGTTTATTTTTGCGTTTTAAGAAACTACTGAGAAAATCAAAGTTAGATTTTTAAGTACATTTTGTGTTCAATTTTGAATCTGAGAAATTATTATTCAAAACTTTTTACTAACAAACAAATAAGAAAAAAAATAAAATAAAAAATGATAAGACCAATACGTTATTCGTTTCTCTCAAATCATTAATTAATTTAAGTTTTAAAACAATAATCCAAAATAAATAAAAACAGTTTTGAGCGTCACACGGTGATGATCCTTCAAGCAGTTTAGTAACATTGCAAAAACACTTTTTCTCGATCGATCGAGATATTATCATCACTAAGTTTGATTTTGACATAGTGTAAAAGCCTGATCACTCGGTACAAACAAAATATCAACATTTTATTTGGTTATAAAAGTTGTGTGTACTTAGTGTCCAAAAAAAAAAAAACATTAACGAAGAAGCTATGGATGTGTACTTGAAAGTGTGTGAATCACGCAAGAATAAACATGATGTACCGTAAAAGACACTCGACTCGTTGTTAAACCGATATTGCACAACGAAATGAACTTTCGACGTCAAACCGATTTGTTTGATGTGCAATCCAGCCACGATATTTGTTTCAAATACATTGCGATGTATCAGGATCGCAATTTCAGATTCGTACAAATCCATTGTTGTACGCTCATTGCGGTGTAAACGTGCATGATAAATTGCGTATCACCTTGATATATTCACCATATTTGGAGCTTCTACATACTGATAATGGACGAGACTTTGTAGATAACACTGTCATGTTTAAATAGTTTGTAGCAAAACTCGTCACGGTCAATATCGAAGGTCGGTTGAACGAGTTAACCGAGACATCAGAAAGATGATAACTACTCGAACGGAAACCAATCAGAGTACAGAATGATCGGAATCTTCACGATCTGTACGATAAACGAGAAATGCCGTGTTCGATTGAAAATGGTCACAGAAATAGAATAAAACAAATTACGTGTATAGCAAATATTTGAATATGTATTTATTTTTTTTTTCAATGCAACTGTCATTTACCACGTATTAACGAGCTTTTACTAATACTACGATTTGGTTTTTTATTGATTGGTTTTACACAACTTTTTGGCAAAATCCCGATTGCAATTACGGTTTTCAGCCTTTACAGAATACAATAAATAAATCCTAGTAGCGTTGACTAGTAAAGCGTTATGCTTATGCTAATGATCGGGATTTCTCGGTAACACGTGTAGACTTGAATACGTTTTGAACAACGTAACAGTGTTACACCCGTCGGACGAAAGAAACGCAAAAGAAAGAGTTATTTTGCAATTACAGTAAACCCTCGCGGGTAACAGACACGTCGCGGACGCGGAACGCGAACCGCACCACGTCGGTTTTCACGTTGGTTCCCCCGCGGGGAAAGGGAAAACAATACGGTGCATCGGATCCGTACGCTCCACGCGTTCATTATGCGGCAAGGTTCCTTCGAACGATTTCAAACGATCACCAAGTTCCTGCGCGTCCAATCGTCGGACCAATTATTTTACGTTGCGGCCGTGTGCCGTCAGCGACCGTCCTGCAGAACGTTGACACCGGTTCGTGGTCACAATCATCCGACCGCAATATCCTCTTGCCAATCGACCGAGTGTCTCGACCGTGACGGTAAAACGTTTCAACAGTGCCGCGAACACCGGTGACACGGCGGACGGACCCGTTCAGCAGCGCCCACGCCGATCACGGCATATAAACCGCGCGTAACACGTGTCCGATATCGTAACGACCGGAGCCGTTCGCCGTACACCGTGCACGACAATAAGCAGTAACAATCGCGAGAATCCCGCCTTAATTGACGGCGAACGCGCGTATTCCGCACGATGACGATCGCGAGTCGCGTTCATGATAGTTGTCGCGAGTTGGAAACCGGGAGATCACTTGAAAGTTTTGACAAACTTTCCGCGCACAAACGAACGCTGCGGCCCCCGGGGGGTGTTTGTTCGTAACGTTGTACGCCGCTACAAAGGCCAGTTTGCAGACATTAAGACGTACTGAATCGTAATTACTTTGACTCGCTATCCGGAAACCGTGACGTGCTGCAGCCGTAGTGGGATATATCTACGAGTATATACATATGTGGAGTGCCAGGTTATGATGTAGTGTTATCTTAGTCAACGCGTGCGTTCGTGTATCATACAATCGTGTAACGGTTTGCATCGCGAAAACGCAAAAGATTCCGGTTCGTGTTCCAACAATACACTTTGAGATGTGGGAAAAGACAACGCGAAAATGTTTTCAAATCTGACGAAATTTGCTCTATATTTCTTCTTCGAATAACGGTTCGATAAAATCGTACAATGTGAATACATCAAATGTTCGTGAAATTATTAATCATTAACCAAAGACAACACAAAAGTAAACATTCCAAGCGTATATTAAAAAAAAAAAAAAAAAAACATGTCTTTGAAAATATTTTCGTTAACCATCATTTTTCGCAGACAACAAATACGAGGAATAAGAGAAATTACTTTACTGAAAGGTTTTAATGTACAAACATTACATTTTTTAGATTCAATAGAATTCGTAATTCTTGTTCACCGAAAGTGTAATGTAAATATCAACTCTCGATTGCGTTTTAGATAT
Source organism: Sipha maydis (assembly GCA_034509805.1). Classification (NCBI taxonomy): domain Eukaryota; kingdom Metazoa; phylum Arthropoda; class Insecta; order Hemiptera; family Aphididae; genus Sipha; species Sipha maydis. The sequence continues at coordinate 9,104 of JASXSY010001407.1, forward strand.
TTTGTTCCAAATAGTTACAAAAATAATAAAGATGTATTGAGAAGTAATTGTTTTGTTAATATAAGGTTCAGAACTTACTCGATACTAATTAGAATAGGGTAAAAATATGGTAATTTGAATGGTTGATGACCGTTCACTTTGAGCAATTCAATTTATAAATCTCTGTCGGATATTTTTAGAAATGAAAATTACTGCAGTACAAATTTTTATGAATATAATTAAGACGTAAAATAGGGGTTTTCGTATATATAAATAAGTTTAACTCTAAAACAGTGGGATATTTTGGATTTTTTTTTTTAGGAAGAGGGTTAAACCTCTCGAAAATGTATAAATATTTTATAATTATAAATTTGGTCTTATAACTTTGGTAAGCCACATAAACTTTTTGAACTCAAAAGTTTTTGAATATGAACCTCATAAAATATTACATATTATACTCCCCAATCTATTATAATTAAAATAAAATAAAATAATTTTATTATGTTATAATATGAAGAGTACTAATATTATGGATTTAGATCTTAAAAAATTAAAACATACATTCTTTAAAAATTTAAGTGACAATATCTTGACTTGTCATATGACTTTTTTAGAAATTAAAAATTTATAAACAAATTTTTAGTCCACATTTTTTATTTACTATTGCGTCTAATGGCATAAACCGTCGACCACAGCGGTTACAAACCACAATGCAAATAACCGTATCGACTGTCTGAATTAGATCGAGATCATTTTGAACTAATTATTATTTTATTGAGAAAGTATTACGGCGCATTATTTCCCAGAAAAATTACCGAGATCGAAAAATGTATTTTGTATTACAAATGAAAAACACTCGTGGAACAAGTTTACTTGTATTGTTTCCGCTAAAAGAAAGACAGAGTGTATCATAATAAAGAATGAAACAAAATTGCTCGAAAGTTTAACACGTTTAATCGATAAATTAATTATTTAAATGCATAAGAAAATAATAATAAAATTATAATTTTATAACCATTTTCGTTGGAATTTGTTAAATATGTTACGAGTAAAACAATATTTAATCAATAGTTAACTACTTAATCATTAAGTTGAACTTTCGAATCGTACAAATCGCAATATCGATTAAATAAACCGATTTGAATACAAAAATGCATTTAATAGTTTCACTGTTCGACCCCCGTAAGTAGCCGACGTAGTCGAATTAAATAGTGTAATGCAGTGTAAAATGTCTAATATACATCAAGTTTAGTAATAATTTAATAACGGAAATAAATCAACGCTCAACGTACTTGTTGAATTTCGGAAAAATAATTAAATATATTTGCTTTTTGCTACGGTTCGTAAATGCAGGTGGTAAAATGTTTACATTTATGCAAAAGTGTAATATATGAAGAACTTACGAGTTTGAAAAAATGGACGTCATATATTTCTGTTAATAATGATAAATATCACGAATATCCGCTACAATTTCGTAATCAAAAATGCATACAGTTTTCAATTTGTAAACAAAAATTTTGAAATTTAAGTACACATTTTCCATGATATTTTCTTGGTAGCAAAAATATAAATGTATACTGAAGTCGAAAAAGTGATTTGAAAACGTTAAAAAATAATATTTTATCGAAAACTAAATTTTCAATGAGTTTCCATTAAACGATATTGGTTATTTATTTAAAAAAATTGCATAGTTTTGAAATATTTTAAGAAAATGTCTACTATTTATAGGCACTTGAAATTTTCAATTTTCTTAGATTTTATTTGCCTATTTTTTTTGTGAAATATATAGTATATTCAACTTGTCATAATATCAATTTGGTTTATCGACTACCTACGTCAATTATTTTTCGATGTATAAACTGATCCATCAGACCTCTTTTACTCTGAAACGTTTTTTTTTTTTTTCGAGAGCAATGGTATATTGGTTTAAATTAAAAATACGCACAGCATACTATTCACCCATTCCTGTATCTTACCTGACTGTGGAATCTCATCTGACCCTTGAATGTCGCCCTTTTTCTCGTTCAGTCTTACGTGTACGGAATAATATAAAATTAAATTCTGGTTACATATTTCAACAACGCTACGAGGGTTTTGCGTAGCCCACAGAATGTTCCTGTACATACGTCTTGACTCCTCTAATTGTGAATAAATATTACTAATTCAATGAAACCACATAATATTATACATTCTGAATCTAATGAGAATCATAATAAATATTAGTATACATATCTCGTTAGGAACATAATACATCAATCATAAAAATGTATAGGTCCTGTTCTTCTCTGAAACGTGAAAAACATTTTACCAACCGCTCATGTTCATATATCGTGGCTAATTGATTTTAATTGATTTTCTTGTAATTTATCAATGAAATATCGATAAGCATTTACATTCAGTCCGTCATTTTTGTATTTTATAATGTGTTTTAATAATCGTTGATTGATATTATTATTTCGATTCAAATTTGTTCACCAACAGCTTTGATCAGTTTAGCTAAAATTTATATTTGTTTTAATGAAATTTCTACTCCAAAAACAAGTTCCTATGAGCTTTATTGTATAAACTTTATACTAATTAAAAATATTAAAAAATAAATTCCAAACGGCTTAATAGCAAAACATATGTAACACATATTAAACAAATTTAACAATAAAACGTGAGCAAACATTATTAAATTTAAAAATACTGTTCATACAATGTTTATAAATCATGTATTTTTACTTTAGTACTGATATTAATGTTTAAGTTAGGTAATGGATTAAAAACATTATCGGTGTCTGTATAAATACCGTAGTAAAATATACATAATTTTAATATCGATTAAATATAAAATATCAATTAAATAAAATAAAAATATTAATTAAAATAAAAAATAAACATTTTTAATTTATCTCTAAAATATGTAAAACATTTTTTTCACTCGACGTACCCAAGATTCGATAACATTTTTCTAAGAATAATCAATGAAATAGAATTGAATTTAAATATATTTTTATCGAATAAATGTGAAAATATGTGAAACTAATATACAAATAGAACGAAGGGAAACAAATGAACATCAAACAAATTTTATTTTAAATACATCTTTTAAAGTGGAAATTGTATTTATTTTTATAATTATTATTAAATTTATCTATCAGTGATTATTTATGTGACGTATGAAGTATTAACTTTGTTAACAGATACTTAGAAACGCTAAATTACTTTTAAATAAACTTGTATTAGTTATAATTATTTAAACAAAAAAAAAGACATTAAATTGTATTTGTTGACATTTTTGAGAAAAATTTTGTTTAAAAACATGGGATTATAAGTAGAAGTTGTCTTTATAAAAATAAACACATATTTTGAAAAAAAATTAAAAACCATTTAAAACTACAAACATTTGAGTTTTGTGAAATGTGTACTTATACATAACGAGTTGTATAAAAAAAATTGCGAATGTGTTCTGGTCTGAGTTGTACATAATGTAATTAGCTTAAGACACTAACACACAATGTAAAGGTTTGAAAACCCAAACAACATTATTCTAAAACAACGTTTCCTGGTCATGATAGTAACGTTACACTTTAATTCTCGGTCGATAAAATTATCAAACTTTCGGAAATGAACTCAACTGGAAAACTATGAAATTCATCAAAAGATTATTGGAAACGAAAAGTAGGTCGAACGAGAAGAAAAGTAATTGGAAATAAAACTAACAAACAGGAAACGCAATTAAGATAAAAACAAGTGGATGTAAATTCTTGTGCGATCGGTCGGCGATCAAGATGAAACGAAATAAATCATGTGAAAAGTTTTTTACGTGGATAAGTATCGGAGTGCGCCAGAACGACCGAATACATAATCCAACTAACGCGTCGCTCATATGGGTCTCCAGTCGCGTTTGGCCGGGCACCAGAGCGCGAAACTTTGAAACGTCACCGGCGAAACATGTACGGAGAACTAGTTGGTCCGCGGCAAGTGTCTTAAACGTTACCCAGGACTTTCTACCAGACGTGCGCGCGCGGTTACTATAACAATACCCAGTTTAAACGTTTCACCGATAATGCAACATTCTGTCTGCTGCGTATTGGCGCCGAAAATTTACGGGATTTTGTGTGTGGGCGCGTGTGCGAGCGGGTGTGTTAGAGCCGTTGAAGTTTCAAACTGTTAACAATCGTTTTCCTTCTCCGGGCTGCGCGATCTGCGGCACACGCCGTTCCGATTCGCAACAATAACATTAATGTAACGTCAGACCTAGTTACCGTTTTCGTCCGACTGTCAAACATATTATAATAATAACAGTTTATCCTGATTTTTTTTTTTTTTTTTAAATCAAACCGCCACGAACGCTCAACAATTCTCTCCAACCAGTCTTCGCGATTGCGACGAGTCCTACATCGCTTTCACTGTCCACCACGTTTCATTTTACAACGAAATATTTCAAACTCTGGACACATTTAATGTATATACAATAATTACACATGAGCTTAAAAAAAAAATTAAACGTAATTACTTATTAAAACGTTTTGTTTTTTCATAATTTTTAATTTTAAATTCTAAAGAGATCATATTACTCAATAAATATATACGTACACATATACAGTATGCAAGAATAAAAATAATCAATATGATATGCGAAAAAAAAATAGTTTTTATTGAAATCTTAGGCTAGTTATTTAATGTAACTTCAAAACTTTCAACTTTTTGTATCTAACATAATTTTATGTACGAACGATATACGATACTGATCAAGGCCGCCCGCAGGGGGGGGGCCGGGGAGGGCCACGGCCCCCCCCGCCAATTTAGATAATACCTAATTTTTATTGTATTTATTTGCATTTTATAGGGCATCGGGCAGTTGGGTGTTGGGTCCCCATATGATAAGGCAGTTGTGATAAGGGCAGTTGTGATATGAGTGGTTATACGATGGGTACCATGTGACCAACTTGAGGTGGTGTTATCGTATCAACTCTATGGTCCATATACAATTGTGGTTTTAATTGATAACGTCATAGTGATAACCAAGAAACAAGATATTATAATATAATATATTATCTTAGTTCGTGGTGATAACTGTTTTATACTTTTATGATAATATTGTTGTTATATTGTTAACGATTACCTAACAAGACGTGATGTATTAGTGATTCATTTATTTAAAATAAAAAAATGGATTCAAGAAAACGTATGTCTACTATTATGGATAGTTTTTTTATTAAGAAGAAAAATGTCGATACTCAAATTGCGTCTACTTCTCATTCAGTAGAATTAAATGTAAATTATGAAACTACAGCTAACAAACCACAGGTATGATTATATTTTAAAATTTAGCATAATTTAAATATATTATTTATAGAATCAATTATCGCAGGATGTTCAAGATAATTATTCGAACGATGCCGATGTTGGATTATTTGTAGGCAAGAAGGTTGACAATGAGCAAAAATATAAAATGCTTACATCTCCGTGCATGCCTAGTAGTTCTTATGATTATAAAGCAGATGTTCCTTCTGGTAAAAGACCTTTCTTACTAGCATGGCTTAAGCAATATGATTGGCTTTGTTATTCAACAGTTTTAAAAGGTGCTTTATGTAAATTTTGTGTGCTTTTTGAACCCCCCCTTGATAAAGGTGGTGTGCATGGTGCATTTATAAAAACGGCATTTAGTAAATACAAAAATTTCCATGAACAGTCTAAATGTCATGTCAAAAGTGCTTGGCATAATCATTCAGTTCAGAGAGCCAATGATTTCATTTCTATTATGAATGGTAAGAAAACTGATGTATATCAAATGGTAAACTCTTCAGTAAGGAAAACAATTGAATCGAATAAAGATAAATTAAAATCAATTGTTTCATCAGTTATATTTCTTGGAAAACACGGGTTACCTTTTAGAGGGACAAATGATGATACAGCTGTATTTAACAATTTATTAAACTTTAGAGTTGAAAGTGGTGATGTAAAATTGGAAAATCATCTTAAAAAAGGCCCCAAAAATGCAACATACATATCTCATAGAATGCAAAACACTATAATTTCTAATTTAGGTTCTGTTATGTCCAATATAATTTTGAAACGAGTTAAGAATGCTGAATGTTACTCAGTATTAGCTGACGAAACTATGGATGTACAAGGTGTAGAGCAGCTGTCAATTTGTTTAAGATATGTATTTTATGAAAATAGTCAACCGGTTTTGAAAGAAGATTTTGTTGGATTTATTGCTTTAGATAAATTAGATGCTGAAAGTATAGCTTATAAAATATTATCAAGTTTGGAAAGTTGGGGATTAGATTTGAATAAGTTAGTTGGGCAAGGATACGATGGTGCGAGTACTATGGCTGGTCATATAAGTGGTGTTCAAAAAAGAATAAAAGATTTACATAAAAAAGCAGTCTTCGTCCATTGTGCAAGTCATCGTATAAATTTAGTTTTAAATGAATTGAATTCCATTCCAAGTATCCGCAATACCATTGGTGTGATAAAAGAAACAATTAATTTTTTTAAAGAAAGTTCTTTACGCCAATCAGCTGCTCCTAGTCTTACTAAATTATGTGTCACCAGGTGGTCTGAATCACATAAAGCGCTAAGAAAATTTTGTGAAAATTTTCTTTTGATCGTTGAAGCATTAGAATACCTTAAAATAAATGGAAATAAAGACACATCTTTAAAGGCTATGTATCTTTTAAACTATGTTACTACTTCACAATTTATTATTTGCCTTAAAATAATTGCAAAATATTCTGCAATCATAGAACCTGTTGCAAACATTTTACAGGGAGTTGATTGTGATGTACTAAATGCTAATGAACATATTAAAAAACTCATAAAACATATTACTAATGATAGATTTAAGAGTGATGAAATTTTTCTGAGCTTAATGGATGATGTAAATAAATACTTAATTGAACTTGGCATTGAATTAAAAATACCAAGAATGGCGTCAAAACAAACACTGAGAACTAATACCCCTTCATCTGATCCGGTAGATTACTACAGAAAATCAATTTTCATTCCATACTTGAATTCATTAATTACTTCATTAAACGACAGATTTGCTGAAGATTTTGAAAAATTTGAAGTTTTCTCAATCCATCCAAAATATATGAAAAGTATAAAAAAAGAAGAACTTATCACTAAATTGAAAAATATTAAGTCATTTTATGGAGATTTGGTAGATAATATATTAGAAGAAGGTCTTATTTGGTACAGTAACTGGAGTGAAAAAGAAATTAAAGATAATACAGATTTTCTTGAACTTTTAGATGAAACAACATTTTTTCCATCAATAAAAAATTGTATTTTAATTGCAATAACCCTTCCATCAACTACTTGTAGTGTTGAAAGGTCATTTAGGTATGTATAATTTATTAATCTGCTTTTATAGTGCTTCTTCATAGACATTTTTGTTTTTGCTTTATATTATAGCTCACTTAAAAAATTGAAAACTTGGCTTCGCAGTAGTATGACACAACTCCGCTTGAATGGCTTAGCACTTATGTACATTCATAGTGATATTTTAAAAAGTCAACAATCTGACATTGTTGAAGATACAATTAAGCTTTTCTGCATGGAACCACGGCGTGTTCAATTTTTATTTGACGATAATGATCTATGATCAATGAGTCATAAATTATTTATTATTAATTTTTTTTTTTTTATACAGGCTTATTTATAATAACAACATAATATTATACATTTATATATATACTTACTATATTATAATAATTTTTTTTTTACTATGTGATACAAAAAACAGAATTTATGGTAAGTATATTATTGTTTCGCTGGCCCATAACTGATAGGAATATGTACAAATTAAAATAATATATTTGTAGTCAATTTTTTTTTTTTTTTTTTGAAATAAGTAGTCCGTAAATACTTTCTGATAATTAATATTTATCTTGTATTGTTCAATGCAAAGTCAATTCCTGATAAAATTGTATTTATTTTTAAATTTTATAATTATCTTTCTGTTATTTTTAATTTTTGCTATGATAGTATAGGTATCGGTTATAGGCATCAAATTAAAATGTTCGCCTCAATTTTTTATTTTATCTCAAATCCTGCCTCATAATATTTTAAGTTAACGTTATTAGTTTGACATACTTTAATAGCACGAATTTACGCATAGTAGTTATTTCAATTCTCATTCCAATTCTGAGACATTTTAATTCATATTTATTCATAAACGGAAATATTACTGTTACAAACTAAATTAATTATTTATTTTTATTATTATTATTATTATTTTTTTATTTATAAAATAATATATATTCATTTATAAAAAAGAAATACATTTGTAGAATAAACTGCTATTATTAAAAATGGGTTTGGACCAAAAAGAACTTTTTCTTTTACTAAAAATATTTAGAATCGGATGGTTTATAACATCAGCCAAAATTGATATAAGCACTATATATAGAAAAAAACATGAATAATACGTTATTGGACCAGTTCAATAAAAGACCCACAGAATCTACTTTTAAATCCAATAGTTCTTTTAAATTGCTTTTCGTCCTCTGAGTCCATATTTTTACTACCCAAAAATTACATACAATATTAGGACGAGACTATTTGTGTTCATCAAATCCATATTACAATTCAATTGCAGTCCAACCTGGAACAAGATCACATTTTCATTTTGTTTATTTTAAAATAAAAAAATAAGGTTTTCCTTAGAAACAACTAGTGAAAAATCATATCATTGAAAACAAATAGTTTCCTCGTTCCGCACACAAGAACTAAAATGTGTTCAATATTTTTTTCAATCATATTATATGCTTTGTGCAAGTTTTATTAAGTTTAGAATAAAAAAAAAATGAAAACTTCGACATTTGCTCGTTTGATCGATTTATTTTACAATACTTTGTTGTTTTTTTCAATACAAAATTACCATAATATGATCATGAAAATTTCGATACCGTAACCGTATGATGATGTGTTGAAATGCAAATCATATTGTCCACGCCAATCATATCTTCTATACAGATAGCTGGGCGAGGATTTGGTGTTTGCGCTAACTTTTGAGTAAGATTATTTCAAATAGATTTAGTAAAATATTTCACGCGAATACCGTATTATTATAAAGATGAAAATATAGTAACAAACAGTCAGCTACATTTTCGGCGCATTATAAGATATGTGTTCTTGGCTAAACTGAATATATTACCTGCCATGGTTATAATAATAATATGGGGAAAGCCTTCCGCGTTAAAGTTAATATTATCTTGTCGCGTGAATTATAATTCAGAAAGTCTTAGCGAACTTTTAACATTAGAAATGTTAGAACTCGTTCCACAACAACGTACGGCAACTTCGGTATATAGTGCAACGTAAAGATTACTTTGTTTATTACCGTTGCGCACTTGTATCACATCCCATAATAAGTTCTCGCGAGATCATACAATATCATGATAATAATAACAATAATAATAATAATAATAATAATAATAATAATAATAATATGGTACAGCGGCAAAAGTAGTTTTATCTATTCATTGTGCGTTGTTCTGATAAATTGAAATGTTTACTGTGGATCACCGGTGAACTGAGATAACGATGTTGAGGTCGCTGTAATGGGAATTCACCAAACGAAAGCTGCGTCCGTGGAGAGTGTATAGAAGTATGCAATGCAATAATGTGCATAATGACGTAGGGTATACGTATGAGTATTTTGCGAGATCATATATTGCACGATTGTAGCATCAGTAATTGTTCGAAATCTCTGAGCACATAAAATAATACGTCTACAACTGTTAGCAAATCCGAATCAAGACATTTAGGGGGCCCAAGTGCTAATACATGGTTGTGGGCCCCGTCCAATGAAAACCATTCTTTAAAATTATTAATATATATTGTACAACCAATCTAAATCTTTTTAATTAAATACATTAGGAATATATGAACATATGATAAATAGACACTTATAAATACCGTAGGAGTATAATGCAGTTGAAATTAAGTGAGATAGACACAGGCTTTGATGAACTGAAACTGGACACTTTTCAACACTCGCTCCGAAAACTCAAATCAAAAAGAGAATTTAAAATTGAAATAGTCGCACGTGATAAGCACTTATCATTAAAGGCTCCTTGATTAATCTAACGATCCGTGCGCGCGCACTGATGACCTAAGATTAAGAACTCTAGGAGTGGGTTGTGTGTTTCAGTTATATAGGTTCGTATAGCGGAATGGACTCTGGACCGATCCTTTGAAGTTTTTATCTACTTATCATGTCAACAGTGTATTTTCGGGTTATGCCTTTATTATTTGTGTTGTCTGTGCGGATATCGAAAGGACCGTTATTTATTAGTTTTTAAAAATGTATGAAATCGAACAGTGTACATAATTAAAATTGGTTTATGCAATGTTATATAGTCAAATGATCATTAAAAATCACACAACGATAACAAGATATCGTCTTATTCGCCATACACACAAGACTGGCCATTTGTCCCCACTTATCATTCCGATGATGGTAAACATGGTGAATGGTCGACAGGTCCCAACGCTCATTAGTTTAAATGAGAAAAAAATAAAACAAAAATATTCTTATATATACCTATAGGTACTATAAAAATTAAAAATGATTACTCAATATAATTTTAATCCATGAATACTATGGGATATTTATATAAGCGTGCTTCAAGAACATGCTCTCTTGCCCCCCCCCCCTTAATCCGGACTTAACTGTTAATCAATCCGAAGTATAGAACATTGAGAAATTTGATTTTAGCTCTATCGAAAAGTAATAGAATTGTTGATTTAATAGTAGTTGTTGATAATAGTAGGTACCTACATCGCACAAATGTAACTCAATTATCATGTACATGCATTTTAGTTTTAAATTTTAAGCATATGTTACATCACATAAATTAGCAGACATGGGCAAAATGTTATTTAATAATATTTGGAATGAATACTCAAATGATTGTGAAAAATATTACTTCTGATATACATTCGAATGCTTTATAAAAATAGTGCTTTGAATACATTATTTAGAATACTATAAAATTATTTCAAATAATTATCTTATATTGTTTTTCCGAGATGTACCAATATGTACATTTTACTGCACCATTAACTTATTTTTGTTGCTGGATCATCGTAGCTATAAAATTGGATAATTTCATTGTTTCAATTCGAATAACTATAAAATATTTATTACGTATATTCTGATAAACGAGTGCAAGTGCAATTTTCATGACGGAGAAATTTTGAAATTATTCGAAAAAGGTGATCCGACGTTGAAAAATTATTCAAAATACTGTAATTCATGTTTTTAAAAAAAAGTATCTCAGAAGTATTCGAAATACTGGGAAATAATATTTAATAGAGTGTTTCGAATACCACCCAAATCTGTAAATCCGTAAATCTGCAAAAATATGAGCTACTGATTAGTTTAGTATATTGTCATACTAATAATAGTAAAACCTCATACAAGTTTTCCGTTCACCAAGAAAAACGAGAAATATTTTAATCATTTCGAACGTATTTCGTACTATTAATATTACGTAACAGGTGATGGGCAATACTAGTACCATGTGTTAAACGCTTGACGCAAAACACTTTCATTAATGCCGTTTATAGACCAAAAAACGACGCTTGGTCTTAAATTTCAATAACATTTCTCTATGCAAATATCTCTTGTAGGGAGATCGATAAATTAAATATCTCGTTGCTAAATGTTCAGAACATTAGGGCTTGTGCGATCAAATGATTTAACTAATTAGATCTTCTTTCATTTCACCAACCTGTGTATAATGTAATGTGCATACGAATTTTCGCTATATCTTCGAAATACTATGGTTGAATATGGAATATGGTTCACAACACTTCGTTTTGTAAATCGAAATAAAATTTCTCATAAAACGACTTGGGATTGTGTACTTACCGATCACCGATTGTTTATTCGCAAAACATACGGGAAGAACGACACCGCATTGGTGTACATATATAATAACAATATAATATATTACTCGGTAGATGATAATCAGACCGGATTATTTATTTTTAATTATAATATACAACACGGCAAACCGGCGGTGACGAGACAGAGTTCATTAGCGCGCGGGTGCAGTACTAATTAATGATATATTTGGTAACGGATAAACTGTAAAACGAATAACTAAGCCATTGAGATATAGTGTGAGTAAAATATAGGTCGCATTATGATAATGGTAATTGTAGCGTTGAGAAATTTCAATAACAACAAAACGGGAAACATAAGACAAATTTAAAAAGTGTACGTTCATGTCACAGTAAAAAATAGATTAATATATCTTTTTAGAGCGTAAGAAAACAATTGTACAATAAAAACATTACCAATACTATCGATTGGCGTTCAAGCAAGAAATATGTTTAATGAGGTTAACCGAATGGATTAACGGACAGAAGACGCGTGAATTAAGTTCCTTCTGCGGCGGTTGTGTGACTCGATAGGAAACATATTAGTTTTTTCAAGTGCTGCCTTAATGCAAGTCATTTGTTTTTGTCTATACATACGATTCGATCATCATGTACGACTTAACATTAAATACATATTTATGTGCAATGGCGGATTTATTTGGAACCACAGAGTTCTGCCCTCCTTCCTAATTTACCAAATAGTACGAGGTACGAGTACCGTGATTTATACAAGTGCGAATATAAAAAAAAACTGTACGAAGTTCGAGTGTATTATTTTGGTGAGATAACCTATATAATTTAAAATCCCCCTCCGTCAAAACAATAAGTAATTATAGTTACATACCGATGAAATCAAATAAGCTATACGTATAATTACTATCAAGGATTAAAGGATTTTTAAAAAACAATTTTTTAGTATCATTGAGGGTATATAAATAGTCTGATTTTGTTCGACGATTCGTCATCTTTTCACGGAAAAACAGTACACGACTTATTGCAGTACAATCGGTAAACAATGGCTTTGATCGCATAATACCGATCAATGGTGTGTTTGTAAATATATTTATGGGTATACGCGCTAATAAAATGTGAATATTAACCCTAAAAAAATGTTCACGCTTTGGTCAACATTTTTTTTTCCTTTCTACAATCGAATAAATTAAATCGTTCTTTTACATGTACACAGCTTCTGGTAAGACTATAAAATACACGATATTCATTGGCCGCACATCATAAATTGTATGATGCAGATTTATGAACCATGTATCCATACTCCATATTACATTTAACATTATGTATTTTTCAAAATTTAATTTGCTAAATTTAATTTAATAAACATTAAAAACGGCATACATTCTGTAATGCTGAAAAGATAAATATTCCATCCAAAATTCATAGTTCATAACAATTTTTTTCTAATGAACGACTAAATTATTTTATTTTGGTTTTGCAGTTATTTTAAATGTGTATACTCGGAAAATTATATTTTATATTAGGTATACGTTAAAAATCGAAAATCTGCTGACGGGTGTATGGTGTATACCCGTATATACGTACCAATACATCCATGGTAAATTACTGATTACCCGTTGTTACAAATTTACTAAACAATTCGATGTCCCAAGGCGTGCGCACGTAACGTAATATTTTAATGTCACTTGTACATTTTATTATAATATAGGTATGTAATTCGCCAAATGCATCGTGGGAATTTATGCATGTGGGTGAGTATGTGTGTATGTGTGTGTGTGTGTGTGTGGATGTGTGTTTCCCGATCCCTAGACGCGCGCGTGCACGCATAATCCGGGTCAGCGCAAGGATTACGGTCTCTCGGTAGAGGCCTCGGGTTACGATATGTACGTGAAAGCCAGGCAGGCATACGTCGTGTCAGCGACCCCTTTAAATATAATTTCCCCTGTTTACAACACTAAGTAGTGTTTTAGCCGGTTTCAAAAAATATTTGTTTTACCAAAATAAAAACGACGACATTTTTTTCGTTTTTATTTTATGATTAAATAATTTTAAATATTCTCATCTCCACGGAGTAATGATAGCAATTAGTCCAGCGATCGTTTCCCCCGGTCGCCTTGCGCGTTTCAAATAATTTCAAATTTAAATACTGATAATGTACACCATTCGACAGTATTTTGTTTTTACCAAATAGTTGTTTTCTTCTTCTTACGGCAACAGTTCGTGTTCCGAAGCAAACAATTTCTCCGACAATGTCGATACATACGGATCGGATACCGAACGAGTGGTTTATTTTTTAGAAGGGTTTAAAGTTTTTTTTCAGTAGTAGTCGCTGTTGCAGTTGCGGGATAAGCCGGTTAAGTGTCGGCGAGTACTCTACAACAACTGCGCTCGTTTCGACGCTTGTAAATAATTTAGTTCGCACATTCGATAGTCATTCTTATTTCTTCTGCATTCAAATGTTTCACAAACGTATTCCACTTTGATATTGTGTGAGAGGCTGCACAAGAAGCCGGGGGACAAATGTACGTGGGTGTATGCGCGCACTGACGGGGGCCGACACGCAACCCGTCGTGAGTGATTACATTATGTCACAACGAACATATACGTCGATTACCCCGTAGGGGAGGAGGAGTGGACTATAAATTCGTAAAAAATATTATAACAGATTGAAGATGGACGAGGTACCCTATCCGTAATAAAAAAATAGCAATATATTGCAATATTAAAACAAATGATAATAATAATAATAAAAACAATACAAAACAATAATAATGATCACATGCGATCGACAAATCAATACAAAATAATGACAGAAGGTTTAAATATTAAAAACGTGTTAGAAGTACGACCTGAAATGGTGTGTTGATATAAGACGGATATTAGGATTGTTGTCCCAGAACGACGGTGGATCAACAATTGGCGATGATGGAGCAGACGACAAAAGTTCTACCGTCGGATATTTCACGAGTGGAACTGTTGGCACCGCGTCTTGCGTCCGGCCGTCGTATGTAGGTAAATAACACGTGGCTGAGGACGGCTCGATTCAAACAACGAAAATCGAACGGGCAACGAGAAAAATAATAAAAATGTCGATTGTGCCGAGACGTGTTCCGGAAGACTCCGCGACAGCAACAACGAACAAAAGAACAAAACCAAAAAAAAAGAAAAAAAAAGCACGCGCGGTACCGGGTTCTGCAAGCTCTGTGGCGGTGGCACCGTCTCCTCTGCGAGAGTAAAACAGTCAACCGTGTTCGCCGTCAATTGGCATCGTGATAACAGAACGTTGCGGTACGGAGCGTATCAATCACGCCGCGCCAAATTCAAATTATGATACGTATCCAACATATATGATTGGGCCAAACAAATAAGGTGATTTCGATAAGTGCAATAAAATTTTGATTTAGATTGCCGAACAATATGGATTTTCTTTTTAGTTTTTATTCTTACTTCCGTAATATTTGTAAATATAATAATATGTTAAACGATATGTCTGAAATAAAACCGTTAATTTTCCAAGTGAAAAAAATAAAAAAAATACGAAAATGTACAGTTGCGTGTAGCGTTTAACCGTACACGAACGAGGTGATTTATTAACACGGAGGAGTGCGCCGGTGACCGACGCACGACAAATACGAATAATACCAATAAGATCGCGTCCCGTGAGTGCACGAGTTTACGTTAATAACGAAAAATCCCACGACCTACGACGAAACATCGATTCTCCTCGCGCGGTCAGTCCTCCACGGCGTCGTTTATCTCTTATCAATTTTCCAAATCGCTTTCGCGAGCTCTCGTAGCACGCCGCGAGTGGCTACTTTTGTCGGATCGTTTTCCTGTACGTGCGTCTGTTGTGCCGGCTGGGCGATCGGTGAGCGCGGCCGGAGGAGACGCCGGAGAGCGAGAAAAAAAATAACAGAAAAAACGTCCGAGTCGATTCGATTGAGTCGCGGACGATGAGCGTTACGGATCGGCTCCCGCGTGAACGTGTTCGCGTGCAATCGTATCGAACGTGCAACATCGGTACCGTTGGCTTCAGGTGCTCGTTGTTTTTATTTTCTCTCTTTTGGTTCCGACCGACGACGTGTGCGCGTTTGCGGAAAACGTCGAGTCGTCGTCGTAAGTCCCGAAGCGGGATCGCGGAACAGAAATAGAAAAAAAAAAAAAACCGGAAAAAACAACACGGCCGCACACGCACCGTATGAATAAATTGACGAGGTTGCCGCCGGCACGTGTGTTTTTCTTTCCTCTCCCGCGTGCGAGCACAGCTTCCCCGACCGAGCTTATCTCGTTTTTTTTTTTTTTTTTGTTTTCCTTTCCTCCGTCGCGATCGTCCTACCTCTCCTCGCCACATTTCCCCTTAACCGCGTCCCCACCGCGTTAACCCTTTCTCCGTCGACGCAACGTCCCTCCCAGCGCCCTCGTCTGGCCCACGCCCGCACACGGATGTTTGCCGACAGATTTGGGTTTGCTCGACGACGACGACCACGGCTGTAGGTACGACTACGGCACATGCACACCGCAGCACTACAACGTGATGTTCTTACGTATGTGTACGTGCGTACGTGGATCGGATACTCTCGACGGCCGAGCGCGTATGTGTGGGCACGTCGCACGTGTGCGTCATCATTCCGATCACGCTTCGACCCGGCCGAGCGACGCTAAGCGTGTGAACTACGTTTGGCCACCACTGCTGCAGCTGCACGTACATTATACACCGCAGCCACGCGGCACCGTCAAAAGCGCGTCTTCATTTCTATCCGGTCTCTCTTTAAGGTTACAATATTACCATTGTTTTTATACCCGTTACGTTTTCTATTCGTCCGTCCCTCTCCCTCGAAACGTTACATTATTCATACATAATTTTTTCTTCTCTTTTATTTCTCGTCTCTTTCGACGCGTACCTCTTATACACGGCCGTACGCGCTGCGCCCGGTTTTATAGAATTAAATAAATAACAGGCGTCCGTCGCAGTTTGTGCGAAACGTCTGTCGTCTTCGCACCGGTGTGTGTAGTGAGTGTGTATGTTACTAACATAATGTTAGTGCATATTTGGGAATGAAAAATAAAAAATATTACGCGCAAAGGACTCGTCTTTCTGTTGACAAAAGTTGTGTAGCTGATCTTAGGGCCACGCGATTCATTGGAATTATACTTCTCACGTGACCGCGCGTGAGAGTTAGGATACATTATCCGCTAAAACGTGTCCAACTAATTTCGAAAAACTTGTTACGCGAATAACAGTCGGAAAACGTACGGCGCTGTTCGTATTGTAATTTTCAACCGATGATAATACATACATAGTATACCGTCTCGTTATTGTGTGTTGACGAATCGTCCGAAAACCGCGGTTACGTGAAGAGTATTTATCATTTTCAAGCAACTTTTTTTCACTCCTAATATTCTTCTATGGTAATAATAACGATAGTGCTTCCACTTAAGTTAGAAAATATAATCGTGGTGTAATAAACACATAGTGTACAGGTGAACGCATTAATAGTTATGCGAAACGAGTATTCGTCGCGTGCTCTCCAAGCATTCTGCTCTAAAATATGTAAATTTAACAAACCTTTTCAACAATGATACCGCCCTATAGAAGATTTTATTTAAATAATTGGTAAATTAGGAGAGTTGGACAAATAAAAACTGATTTCAGTAAACGTATTTGGTTTAACGTTGATGTTTATTCAATTACATTTTTAGCCGTAAAATAAACTCGACAATGTTTCAATGAAAATGCGCATAAAGTTGTGTTTAAATAAACCTAAGAAGTAATTAATAAAAACTACGTTGCTTATCAGATCAGTTTCAAAATTTATCAACTAGTACCGTGTTATATTATACTTGCTTATCAAAGAAGAAAATGTTCCATCCGATAACATTTTTATAATGTAGATACATTACGTAATTTTATTACAAGTATTTATCAGAAGAAATATTAACTCTGAGAAAGTTCCTCAAGGGTAAACTAAAAAAAAATATATATCAGTCACTCTATATTAATTAATTAAAAAAAATATATATATTAAGTAAAATTAAAATAAATGGGTTTTTTAATCAAATTTAATATGAATTAAAAACAAGTGAATATTATAACTATACATATAGGAAAGAATACCGTAATAAGAATAATTTTTAAATTCAGTTATTATAAAAGAGATAAATAATTTTTTTTTACAAATGATTACCTTATATTCAATAAAATAGGTATTCTTGTATGTTTCACATTACATTTTTCAGTCTCCCTATGAATTATTTCAGTATAATTATTATTTCTGTGAAGTGTATAATATAAAGTTAAAAAGTTCGTATAGAAATAATTCTTACTTATGAATAATATTACACGTATTGATAATAGATGTATAGTTTTACATTTTCCGCAGTCATGGTTATTGTAAAAACGTACGAAAATGAATCAAGAATACACTATGATTATAATATAATAGCATGCTATTTTTTGATACTGCATTATGTAAATGAATAAATAGTTGCATGCCCATATTATATATTTTATACTTTCTGTTGCGTCATTAGTAACGAAAACAAGTCAAACAAAATCATTGTGATTTGAAACTTAATCAAATTAAATTAATTGACATCAAGCATCTTCAATTAAAAATAATGACGCATGTTATGGAATATTATTTTGCTCGTCGTACCCATCAGACATGTGTTCAGTGTTCTCCAAGTTGTGTACAGTAGTGATCGACGACGATCGATAAAATATCATACCGTCGAACCCAAATGCACATTATGCCCATTAGTTCACGTTGGTTAGAAAAATATATTTTTTTGTTCGATGTAGTATTACTATATTATCATCATCACTTAAATCGTACTTAACGGGATTAATCATAACGTTAAATGGGTTCGAACACGTGCTCCAGACATTCTGTCACCTACTTTGTGTTGCCATTGATAATAAGTAATAAATAAGTATTGTACGGGATACATTTTTGTTATAAATAAATCAAATCTATTGCGGGTTTGCGGTCTGCAAGAACGAAAAAACGGAGAATAGCACAGGCTCGTGAATTATTAAAAAAAAATATAAAAACAAAAAAAAAAGAAAGAGAGACCATATGGAATTCTCTTAAGGTCATAGTCAAAACTTCCATACAATTTAACAGTAAGAGCGATTTTTGAAAATAGAATATTTCTGCTAAAACTATATGCAAATGTACGTTCCAAAATCAGCCATGATACATTTACTGTCTAACCGTGTATATGCACTAGTGTATGTGGAACTAATGGCTGATTATGATGTGGAACGGGGACAATCGTAAAAAAAAACTATTTATCAACACTTTGTTTTTAAGAATTTCTGACTTGAAAATTATCTGTCGTTAATCTAACTTACTGGTAGATGCTTTTTACTAACAATTTTTCTTATTATACATGTACAATTTATATATATTTAAATTATTATACCAGTTTTATAGTAATTATAGCAAAATCTTACGAACCATAATAAGGAATTAAGTAAATGAAATAAATTAACTATAAAAATTGTAAATGTTATGATTTTTTTAACAACAAAAATGAATAGGATTTTCGTGATATTTATCTTTGTCAAAATTTTGTATTTAAACATTTGTAATTTTTTTTTTTTTTTTTAATTAAGCTCAATTATTTTCATTTATTTTGTAACAAATATGTATGAGGATCGTTGTACTAAATTTTCAATATGTTCAGTGAAACC
The DNA here is from genome assembly GCA_034509805.1 of Sipha maydis. Classification (NCBI taxonomy): domain Eukaryota; kingdom Metazoa; phylum Arthropoda; class Insecta; order Hemiptera; family Aphididae; genus Sipha; species Sipha maydis. The sequence goes on from JASXSY010001407.1 coordinate 28,650, forward strand.
AACATTATTTTACCGGTATTTTTATAAAAAAAAACCTGATAAAACTTCAAATTTTCAAATTTCTTAACTAACTGAAAAAAAAAAATTAAAATTTTACTAGCTATAACAAATGATGATGTAAGCATTTAATAGTAATTTATAGTATACAGTTATTTCGTCAGTTTTTCACAATCATTTGGAAATCTGTTGGGACATTTTTAAAATTACCTTATCTATCGAACTCATTTCCTGTCTTTTAATTTTTATTTGGTGATAATTGCGATACTTATCCTAGGGGGAATCGTGTACATGGTTAGAAAAAAAGCACACGAACATTCATTGCAGTAAAACCGTAACGAAGATCGTTAATTTCTCGTTCCAATCAGAATCTAAGTTTAAGAAAAATTTTAGTTTTCATGTGAGCTTGTCGTGTGAATATCTTCAAAATTAATAATTAAAAATAAGAATTTCGAATCAAAATTTACTCATCGTTCTCGTAAACCAGTTACAAATAATAATACACTCATCCTGAACCATTATGTATAGTTATACTTATATTTAATATTTAAAATATACACCAGAAACAATTAAATTAAATTAGCAACGTTCACATTGGTCCATAAAACGTACTGCGGACACGCGCAGATTATGACTTTAAACAATAAACATAATCCCTCGTTGTGCTTTGTACATTTTTACGATTTTGTATACTTATTCTATCTTAGATACATGTACACGTATATTTGCGCGAAAATCGTGAAAATTCAACAATCTACGTCGTGTAAAATTACTGTACGCACAAATGTTACGTCAACGCTATTGATCGATGGTTTAATTATTTTGTTTGGATTAAAATCATCATTTTTGGTGTATCCGTTCAGGAATATGTAGCAAATAATATAGGCAATATTGGGGCAAAAAAATGAATTGATTTCCATTACTGTAAATGGTCAACCATAAATTATTGAATTAAATAACTCGTGCTATTTATTTAAATTACTTGTATAAGAGAAAACGTGTTAAGCTCAGTTATTCTAATTGAAATACATTGAAAACATGGTTTTATGATTTAAATGCAAGAATTATTTTTGACTGTCTTTCTTCGGTCGATTCATTGACAGTCGTAATGTTATAATGTATTCAACTGCCATCCGGAAAAAACATTTATTATTTTTCATACTTTTTTTTATATAGAATTGACTAAAAAAATGTAAATTGTTTTTGCATTAATATTACGTGTTGGATGTATTTTTTTTATTTACATATAAATAATTCTTATGAAAAATATTTGATGTGATTTTTGAACAAATGCATAACCAATGCATTCGTATCTGTTTTGAAACATATATTCCATAGCACTTTTCACAGAACTGTTTTTCGTGAGCATCATCAGGTTATTTAATAAAACCTCGATCGATGTAATAGGTACGTTGACTGTACAGATTTTGCTGATGGACAAATTTTTAACAAATATAATATATGTCGATGGTTTTACAGTATAATCTCTCAACGCCTTATCGTAATCCAAAGACACACATACACACACAAAATATTACAATTATTAATCGAATATATCGTTCACCAATCACACCGTGGCCGTTGGTATTGTCCCTTTGTTTAGGAACCGATTTAGGGTTTTTGAGACCCTTAGGCAAAATAAAAAATGAGGAATTTTGCTCAGATTTTTCTTCAAATATTCATGATAATCTTAGACCTTGCAAACAACGGAGATCATTAGCAGTTGGCCTACTCTGCCTAATGGTAAATATTACCCTGCCATTTAATGTTTTCCAGGGCAGCGAGTCAATCGCAGAAGTCTAACTTCGTCAGAAACAACGAGGTGTTGCGCAACAATACGCGAATGTGTTTTCATAAAGGGCTTAATTATACGTTTCACGTGAAATCAATGGATATCTATATCATATTATTATAAATAAATAAAATAAAAAACAAATACATTTCGCATTACGTTTTTATTACGAATACATTTTACGATGTTTACGGCGAGTAAGTTCGATTGTGCAATATGCAATCCCATCGGGTTCAAATAAAGCAGAGTTGGCCTAATACACGGATTCGACAATAACGTTTCGCTACGTATTTCGAATCAAGTACGATACTGTGCTCGTAAATGAACAACAACCGTCCCGTTCCACGCCATTGCGTGCAGTCCGACGGTAGTTTCCAGTTTGAAGCCGTGACATTAATGGAATACGTTTTGTCCGGTTACCGGGAAATTCGCGTTCATCGACTGCCGCGGAAAGTTTTAAGACCGGCTATAGCCAAAAGTTCATGAGACAATTGTCCCATTACAAAGACTTGGATTACCAACAAAAACGTCTACTAAACACTTTGACCCGCACCGTACCGCGCGTCTGATCGGATCATCCATCGGACAAGCCAATTTTACACGAACAAAGTTTTTTTTTCTTACCACTTCCCCCCTCCCCATCGCCACCGAAGTCATGAAAAACCCGAATAGCTTAAAAACTTTACCCCGGTACAGCGGTGGTTGTTCCCTACGAATCCAGGACAATAGTACAGGTGGCTAATCAATAAACTTTCGACAAAGAAAACAACTTTTGGATACTAACTTTGGCACGCGACTATTCCAAATGTTCTTTAGATTATCTCCGAGCCGATTATAAAGTTATTATCATCACGTAGGATTACGGACCAAATTTTTTACAATGCGATCGTAGAGATACGTGGACATTACTCCGGTATTGTTTCGAGATCGTAACAGTCCAAACTAAAACTAAAACTAAAAGCAACGATTTTTATTTTTATTTTTTCCCCATTCTCGATTGCGTCTTGGGTCGGTCGTCGCAAACCAAACAGGAATCGAAAAGCACGCAATACGAGAAAATACGATGAAACGATTACCGTTTCATTGAATAATATCTATAGTAATATATAATAAGTAAGTAAAAATATACAATTGTCGTTTTTTTTTTTTTTATTTCTTCCCCGTTCCACAATCCGCTATGTGTGCGAATGGATGACCGATGAAATTGCCGAATAATCGAACACGATTATCAGTTGACGCTTTAAGGCTAAGGGCGCAATTCACGGTCACTAAGCAATACCACGTGGTTATTCGTTTATGATGTGATGTAATGTGTACTCAGGTTCGCTATGGCCTCGATACCGATTCGGACAAAAAAGGCATAATAATAACAGTGTATATCGGTATGCATAACTACGAGTGCCGGTCGAAAAATAACAAAAATTACATCTACCTGGTACTCACTACTTGGTATTAGTACCAACATAGGTATTTATAACTATGGCAACACAACTCACGATAATGGTACAATATAGACTTAGCCATAGTACATGATATTCCATAAGCGTAGTACTTGTAAAGAAACTTTAAGTGAAAAATTAAATTCATTACAATGGACAACAATAGAATATTTTATTGCGTTGGCGTATATTGTTGGTGTCCCGTAACGTATGTATTATATTGATTTATTTTCGGCCGCCGAATTTAATAAGAATTCAATTTGAACAGTAAAAATCGTACTAGGAACACCTGTATAAAAATTATAAATAAATAGAGTTTCAGTTGATTGAAAAAAATTAAAACGTTTTCCTTGTGAACGATAACTTTTACATTTAAAACTAATATTCCTATGTGCGTGAAGTTGGCCCCCCTACAATGTCCGATTTTTTTGGAAATTATGTACTCATTTTGCAAATTGGTTTTTAAAATTAGCAAATCATTTCCCTGGCTGCAATAAGCAAAATAAGATAGGGGACCAACTTCACGCAGCCCCCCCTTGTGAACTACGAATTTCAAAATGACACGAACATTTTGCAAATAATTTGCAAACATTTGAAAATTGGTTTTCAGAATTTGCAAATCATTTCTCTGGCTGCAATAAGCAGAATAAGATAGGGGACCAACTTCACGCAGCCCCCCCTTTTGAACTACGAATTTCAAAATGACACGAACATTTTGCAAATAATTTGCAAACATTTGAAAATTGGTTTTCAGAATTTGCAAATCATTTCTCTGGCTGCTATAAGTACAATAAGACAGGGGGGCCAACTTACTTTTTAAATTTAATACAAATTTCCTGATTTATTATACAGGGCTTAAAATCAATTTCAAAATTGATTTTAAATATCGATACAAATCGTTAAAAGTCATCTAAGAAATCAAGTGATATTAAAATCAAATATTTTTTTTACCGATATTCAAAATTTATATTGAAATCGAAAAACACTTTAATCAATTATTTTTACCAAAATATTAACAGGTTATCGTTTTACATATCGATTTATAATTAAAAAAAATTATTTAAATTTAAAATTCAACATTAGCTAAGAGGTCTAAAATATTTACTCATATGTAGGTAATGATGAATAACTAATATTTCGTTTCTTGGGCTTGTTACACAGCCGTAGGAAGAGTGACAGGTTCCTCGTAGTTAGAAATTAAAATTGTCAACATTTAACTATTATATTTTAATTGTAATAATTAATGACTTATAACCATAGATTAATTTGAAATAATAACAATATAAATATAGATACTATGAAATATCCTAGGCTCACAAATCGTCTCCGCTCAGAATCATTTTTCGTATAAAATGATTTTATATCATTGAATTCTAATTTAACGCATTCATTACAGTGACTCCTTAGACATCTAATTTTACCCACTTAGCCGCTTTTTTGTTCATTTATATATTATCTAAAAGAGTAGTTTATGAGTTTAAATGTTTATTTTTTGGAATAGCCACCTAAAACTAATTCAGTGGCGGTTTTAACATAAGGTGACCAATTATTAAATATGCTATTATCTTTATAATTTACACTGACATAAGTGTAAACATCTAATGCGCCTTTAAAATAAAGAATAATTTTCGATGTTTCACATCTGCCAGACGTCTATCGTCGGCTCACTTTTTTTTTATATAATATTTCAAATATATTGTGTGTTCCATAATCATTGCGCGTATTATCAATAAACCCCATATCATAATTTACTACTTGACAATTATTACACAACAAATAATTTGAACATCGTACACAACTTCGATTTTATATAATATTTATAATTACGCATGATAATTGTTTTTTTGGTAATAAAACCTAGCATTTAAGTAAAATAAAGTCTATGCGTTATTATAAGAATAACTATTTCTATACTACGGTTGTAATAATATACATAAAAATATTCAAAAAATATTGTCATATTCTCTACTGTAAAGGAACTGACTATATAGACAGATATTCAAAAAATTAAAAACTTATCTTAAATAATCGTAAATAAATAACCAGGTCAAATGTCTTGGTAAAAATTAATTATTATAACTTCTTTACGTCATACAAATATTAAATTGGTGTACACCATTAAAAATATCATAAAAGATATAAACAATTGATTAAATAAAATCCATGAGCATGTGACTGCATTGAACTTCAAATGAAAAATGGTTCACGTTAGTTTTAATTTAATAATATCGGTTTTATTCGTTCAAGTCTAGCCCATAATATTATTGTTAACTACAGAATTAGACATAGGCATTTATAGACGTTGTCACTACATAAAATATTGGAAAACCCAACGAAATACTGCACGCGACTGACAACACGACGCGATGAGAAATTACAATAATATATGATAAATATGCACAGTTTAAAAACTATCCAAATTAAATATTTGATTTATTCGTAGCTCAAAAGGGGGGCTGCGTGAAGTTGCCCTCCCTGTCTTATTTTACTTATGAGTAGCAGCCAGGGAAATGATTTGCAAATTCTATAAACCAATTTGCAAATGTTTGCAAATTATTTGCAAAATAAGTACTCACATCATTTTCAAAAAAATCGGTCATGGTGTGGGGCCAACTGCATGCACGTAATATTCCTTACTCATCAGTTACGTTTTTCATAATAAATATCGTATTGATTTACTTGAGTATTATGTAATCATTACTTCTATGCAAGTTTAATTAAAAGTAAATATATTATTTTTTTATAATATAATATAATAGTTTCTAACGTAAACAATTTATGAAATACAGCAAACAGATATATTTTAACTTATCTTAACTTAGAACTAAAGTGTGAATTTCAATTTTTAGTCAGTCATAAAATCAATTTTCTCGTGATGCCTACACGAATTGAAAAAATATTAGAGACAAAGAATGGTACGTTAGCAGTTTGCTCACCGATTTCGTATATCTTGGACGTCGTTCTCCATACCAATATGTAATAGGATTCTTACTGCTACTTAAAGGCATAAGTGTCGTGTGGAAAATTTCAATGTTCGTTATTTCGGATGATTTATCATGAAATACGAGTCTTTCAAAATTAAATTTACATACTTAACATATCGGCATGTTCACTTACCCAAGATATAATGAAAGGTTATTCTTTGATGATGTCTAACCTTTGATGAAGACGACAAATATATGCCTGGATACGAATACGTTCTCGGAAGTCTTTGTAAACGCATTTAATAAACAAATTTTATATATTTTTAATTTATATTTATTTACATGTTTTTTTTCAATTAATATTTTTGAATGTTATTTTATCGCAGACGGATATTAAAAAAAATCGAACACCAAATCATTTGCCGACGTATATTTTCGTTCCTACTGCGATTAACTATCAAATTATAATATAATATCGTAACACGTCCGTGGATTTAGCAACCCGTTTTGTTTTGAATGGTAGTAACTACAATGGTTAGCCGATGTTCGCAATGTTTATTTTCATTGGAGACCGACACTGAAAGTCACGTTCAGTAGCCGTGACTATGTATATAAGTACAGACTTTGACATTTTCTACGTACAACGGTAGGGAACAATATTAATTAAAATACGGGTCCGAATAAAGCTGTATTTTTGTGTTTTTTTCGTGGGACCTGACCTCGTTGCAAAATTAATTAATTATTTTCCACCGCGTAATATATTATACACCGAATACCGTATTCACGGAAAGTCGGAAAAACGGTGTGACGATGGTGTCTGTGTGTCATGTAAACACGTAGGCAAATATAAATTAGGTTCGTACTGGATATTGTAATAAGTAATCTGTTGATCGAAATCCAAAACGAAAAAATATTGTAATTCGGTGAACGGCGAGAAGATATAACTTAACAATCTACATAAATCAATCGAATATAGTACACATTGTATAGTACACATTGATACATCATGTTAAAAATAAAAAAGATCTATAAAATTTAGTAGTATAATATATATATATAATAACTTTTATATACGATTGGCGATACGAGATATTATTACGAGGTATTACGCTGATCATTATAAAAATGTATCGAAAAAATATTAATACGACCATAGAACGTTTGAACACATGGTAAGTTTTTATATAAATATATATTATGTTTCAGTTACCTATAGAGTATTATTATGTTTTGTAAAATTTTTTCCGCGTTGCAGATGCTCGAACAGGAAGTAACTTTATACCGAGACAACAGACGACACGATATTCAGCGATTGGAATTTTGAATAATAAGTGTGCTATGCTCCGAGCATTTAAATTATATCGTGTAACAAGATCGCATTTATTATATTATTATATTATTATCATAATCGTTGTATTTTCTATGTGGGTCCAGTAACGATGATTGCACATTTGTTGAAATACCCCTATAGAGATGTGATTTTTGCAGACACGAGTAAAAAATTTACCATTCTGTGAGTAATTGTTCAACGCGTACCTGCAATAATTATACGCACCTGTTATCGTGTTACGTTTGCAGGCATATCTTCTTATTCAAAGCGATTCACGTATAAATAATACTGTTATTAATTGTAATTGCACGACTACGTGCACTTTAATTATACATAAAGCAAGGCGCGCGTACGCGTTCTCCTATTTTCTTTATTACTACGTAGTGTTCATGGATTACAAACGATTTATTTTAACGTAATACAATTCGTCTGACTGAACATACACGTGGAAATTCGACAAGCATAATTTATCGCAGTGTATTATTGTATTTGAAATTGTCTGTTTTTTTTTTTTTTAATAGAAACCAAGGAAGAAGTTGCTCGGAAGACGCAAAACGTTATAATAATAATGGATATTAATAAATTACAATTAATATGGTACATGTTTGATAACTGCGTCGTCGGTTTTCCTTAATTTTTCAGACGATGATAAAACTGTTGAAAATAAACGATAATTTATCGCACATTTTTAAACGCTCAGAATATCATAATATGACAGCGTTTCAAAGTAATTTATACTAAATATTTCAAACGTTTCATAAAAAATAAATTGTTTCAAATATTTTATGATCAAATAAGCGTTTTTAATGTTTTAAAATGATCATTTGTCGTAAATTTAAATGTGACTCGACATTTAAACACTCATTAAAGTATTAATATAACACAGAAGTCTTTATAGTATTTCGGTATTAAATTATAACCAGTCTTTTATAACAGCTTTGGTGGTATGTAATCAAAAATTGTATAAAATATTAAAGATTGTGTTTTATTTCTTTTACGCTTATGTCAAAGATAAAACCGCAACAATGTTTCATTGGACTAATTGTTCCTTGGTTCAATATTAAAGCATTAGGTTTAATTTCTTTGTTTTTATTTATCCCAAACAGTTTTTGGCGAAAACATTTTTTGAAAATTCGATCAAGCAAAGCAATTGAGTTTTAATCGTGGCATATGAAAAATTACAATTCCAAATCACAGTAATCAATTGTACACGTAAACTGTTTAAAATTATTATAATGCGGGTTCACACGCGTTGTATCGGCATATATTATTATTTATTAACTCGATACACATTTTTTGACCTCTTGTTGTCTTACCGGAATGCTAAGTCTTAATATAACTACAGTCTACTACTATTTTAATTGGAAGAATGATTATGTAATGCTATGCACGTGTATACGCGATCAGGAAAATATAATTTTTCATATCAACATATATTGATGAATAAAACATGAAAGGGAGGGGAAAAAAAGCGTAAGAACACTAATTTGATTTTACATATTTTAATATGATCAATTTATTTCCACAAGACCGTTATAGAATGATTTTACGAACGAAATGAATCCAACATATATGCTTTTCTATAACTTGACCTTTTTTAATCGAACTTCGGAGTTGGTTTTTACTGCTTTTCGGTGGATTTTAAGGCGTTTTAGTAAATCGCCCCTCCGTAATCTTATAATTTTTGACACGGATGTGTCTTATCGCTGAAGGTCGTGTTGAATTGTTGCGCGAAACGTCACGTCGGGTCTCACTCGACGAGCGAAAAGTGCAAGAGAGTAAAAAGCATCGTTCTTCTAACGACGTTTGGGATGTCGTACCCAGATATGACATTATAAACTTATATCGATATAAGTTCATGGTAAAATCAGACTACGGTTAATATTTGTGTTATGATTTTAACAAAATCAGAATCGGACGATACAATCATATTTATATGTTGTACCCAGGACATAGTATGCACGTACCAATGTATCCGTACGCACTTGTGTGGATAGTTTTTACTAGGTATCAAATTGATTTTATTTTTCTTATTGTATATCCAAACGATTAACGATTTTCCATCTATCACCAGTTAAATGTATTTTAATAAGCAACCGATAAAAATACAAGACAATTTGCAAATCTCAACAAGGGCATCTAAAAGGCGGTCAGAAGACTCAGATATATAATTGTGTGTACTGGAACTTGGAAGAAAAAAAACCGTGATCATTTATTCCACCTAAAGCGTAAACATTAAAAATACATTTCTTTTTTTAATCTTGAAATACAAGCTGAAAATAGATTTCGGTATCTTCTCGGTCTACCTTTCATGACCTAATATCTTTTTAATTGAAATCTGAAATCTTCTAGTTTTCAGGCTTTTTCTTCGGGCGTTTTAAATACATTTTGTTCCGTCTACTTTCAAATGTCACGTTGCTGACGTGCAACACAGATTCTCGGACATGACGTGACTGATTTTTCTTTTGTTATGACAATAACCATAGAATAATATTATGTTAAGCCATACTGGTTTTCGTGGACGTCTATAAGAAAACTAACCGGACAAAAAATGGCTTAAGGAGAAAAAGAATTATAAAATCCGTGGTAGTACACAAGCCGGTTACACTTCTGTGGTAGGGGAGGAAGTTGAAGAACTACTTGGAGGAAGTTGAAGACAAAATAGGAGCTATTCGTACGCGGTGAGAGGAGGGGAAAGAATATGATTCGGGTATTTGTTTTTTTTTTTTTTTTTTCTTTATCAAATTTCGTTCGAAATGTATCGATAATTGCCGTACAACACGTATCGTTTTGTTTCGCGAAAGTTGACTTACTCTATTGCTACGTATTAATAATGGTCGTATTTCTCTTTTGAATCGCATTATTATTAAGATTATTGTAATTACTACTACGCGAATGCAGAGTATCATAATAATCGTAATATTCTATTATTATACGTTTATAACATGCTTCCGACTATTCGTTTTGTCGGTCGTTCGCATGTGTCTGCACGGCAATGATTATTAGACGGTCCGCCGCTATCGCCTCCCTTATGACCAGAGCATGACCGGACGTCGTTTGTGTAATATATTATAATATATATATATATTGTACATTAGTTGTTATTATTGTTATAATGCACATGGCAAAAGCAACAGCTATCGACCATCGGATCCGGTCCGGTTGGCCGACAACGGGTTAACCGACGAAGACGAGTTTTAATATTTTACTGCACCGTACGACGTAAAACATATCTATCCGTGGTACGAGTACGTGGATAGTGCGCACGCGCACAACGTCGTAATACGGATAATAGTTATTGATTTGCCGTAGCGATTTGCCGGCGGGTTCTCACTCCATCCGAAAACTGTAATTCTTTTCATCATCCTTTTATAAGTCCTTAGAAGTCCTTTGCCTATCGTAACGGTTACGTGATCAATTTTGTTGAAAAAAGTTGAAAGTATTTTGGCGGTGTCCAATGACAGATATGACGGGTAAAATTAAATTAACGGAGGGGAAAAATTATCAGTTAAATATGTTAAATTTTATGATTTTATTAAAAAAAATTATACATATATATATATATATATATATATGAACAAATACATAGATTACACTAGTAGGTCTGATAAGATTATTTCTCTCTGGTGTTAAACATCCAAAAAGTCGCTTTCGCAACGTCTATCGACGTCTTACTTTAACGCGAGGGGGTTACCAATTCGCGGTACGCGGACTTTTCGCGGCACATTTGATGTTTTTGAATGGCACCACACCGGAGTCGAACAAAACCACGTACGGTTCAACGAGAAATATTGTTAAGAGAATGTCAATGTGGCCTATTGCAGAACGCTATTTGGTTAACACTGTTGCAGAAGATTTTCTCAATTATTGATTAAACGTGTTAAACGTATGATGAGATATAAACAAGCGAGTGTTAATTTTGTACTGGTACATTACCAGTTCCGTTTTTTTTTATTCGGCACGGTTGGGAACCGTTTTACCGCCCAGCCCAGCGGTTTACGACTGATAAGTCGGCGGTGGCGACAACTTGACGAGATCTATTGGCCGACCACGGCACGATGTCATCGAAACGCAAAGGACGAACGATCAGTCTCCAAGTTTCCGTAATTCGCGCAGATCCTCGGTTTCTTCCGTTACCAGTTTCCGCATTTTCGTCGCAATGGTCGACTTTTTCGGCCACCGACGGCATCCGTCATTGACATTTTCCGTTGGTACCCTTACAGCGGGCAATCGCCGTCGTCAACAAACTTCGCTGGTTCACCCGAGCATCGCTGCAGACAAAGACCACTTCCTGTGTTGGTATCGGACTTCCGGTCATATACGAAACAGTGGATTTCCAAAGTTCAGGATCCACCAATATCGGACATGTGTATCGAGTAAAATGAATATGTTTCTTTTACATTCGTTATACATAGAACAAAATAGATTTTGGTGATTTTTTTTTTTTAAATAAACAATTAATATACATGAATAATCTCAATATAAATAAAATTTGATTATCGCTCCATAAACTGATAAAAAAAAAACCTGGAAAGAAAAAAAATTTAAAAAAATGACGAGTAAACAACGTTCTTCTTCGAGGTGTGCAATGCAATAGAACGGAACATAAAACTAAAATACCGCTGTCAAGTGATTTTTATTTATTTGTTAACAATTAATACAGAACCATGAATCATTATTATTATAGGATGATGGTTTATGCACAATATGTAATAATAGTATAAATAAATGTACGCTTCAGGTGGAATATATATTTATGCATATTTCTATGGCTTTATGATATCAAACGTTCAATGAATCTTTCAACGACAATTTATATTATAAATTATTTATTTATTAATATGTTTTGATGATTACACATGTGAAATCTTAAAAATGTCACTGCTCGAAACGAAATCGACAATTTTATCCGATGTCTCTTTAGGAGTTCTTATTTAAATCATAGTACTCGGATCACTGTATACGTTGTCTCGATATTTAAATATCGCAATGTTGACCATTTCCGAACCGAAAGTCAACCGCGTGCTGTTCGCGCGTGCCTGAACGTTCCTAGCTCAAACGATACCGAAAACGAAAACCGAAGAAAACCCCGAACGACTCAATTTTCATCAGTGACTTCGCGGTGAACCAAAGTCCGTTTTCGAAATCCTTAACGCAACTGTGCGTGAACCGAACGAAAATTAATAAAAACGAAATGAAAATACTACAATCCAATCACTGCACTATGCGTGACGACACAAATCATCGCTTTCAAAGAGCAGCAACCGTCATGAACCTGTCACCGTGTGCCAAGTATTTCATTGACTTAGATCCCGGTTCGATGCATCGCATGTACGATTGCCCGTACATTCTAGAACACTGCACTCCTCAAGTATCACGTACAGTAAAATGTATAATTCCAAAAAGTCCGTTGAGGTTTTCCGAGACCGATCGATTACCTGTTTGGGAGATGCGTAACATTTATCGAAAATCTATAAATTTATTAAAAGTGTAACGTTAATAACCTAATTAGTGTGTAGTCGAACTATTATAATTATATCGATATCGTTTGATCGGGTCGATCAACAACGCATTTAGATTAATGTTATTAATGTTATCTTCAATGAAAAGGATTCGCTAAACATAAAAAATATATTAAACATAAATAGTATTGTAATCGGTGAATATTTATAACATATAGTTTAACAGCTGTATTGGAAAAATGTACACAATCAGAATTGAATAGTAACAGAAATTCTATGTTTAAAGTCCATTGTTAAATTTCAATAAAACATTAAAACGTATTGAGTAATTATAATTACAACTAATCAAATTTTCTTTCAATATCAATTCGATTATACGAAATAATTCTGATCAGACATTGGAAGTGGGAGGGAGATTGGTTCGCTTCGTTGTATACTTAATGAATTATTGATTTGTTTAGAACTTTTTTTATCTTATTTGTACTGGGTTTTTCTATAGTTTTTTTTTTTTTTTTTTTTACAATTTGTAACACATATCATGCGGAATTGTTTGAAAATACGATAAAGAAATTAGACCTATTGGTGACGTTGCTACTTTGTCCGTCTAACTAGACTCATACAACTTTATAAACCACCGTATGAAAATCCGTGGTTATCGTAACGAATAGGTACATCGTTTCATATGATATCGGACACGTACCATTTTTACAAAAGTCGAAGAAAATCATGATTATCAACATGGTTTTATTTTTAACGATAGTATTGTTGATTCTGGCAATCCTTCTATTCTTATATGTACTCAACGGAGCAAACCGTAAAATCGTACTAGGTACGATCAAATAAGTTAACGAAAACTAAAGTGTGTTTAGTAGAGTACGTGAAAATTAATAAGGATAGATTTTTCCATTTTGAGTGACCCATCGAGCAAAAATGATGTACAAGATTCTTAAATGGTAGTGAGATTTTTTCATTGGTAATTATTCAACTCGAATACAATATGTAGTGTATGAAAATTTAAAGTGAAATAATTCAATCAGAATCTTAAAATTATAACTTATCATTATATTAAAACGATCTGTTTGACTCGTTTTATGTTTTATTTCAAGTTAAATAATAAAAAAGAACCGGATGGGCCTCGATCTGCTGTACAGTTAGGGGTGGAGTGCACCTCGCTTATAGGATAGGTCATTATTTTAATGGATTTGTTAAATTTGAATGCAATGATAGATATCATTGTATACGAATAACGATTCTGAACGGAGTTCATATGTTTGTCTAGGATATAATACATTGTTATAAAAGTAAAAAGTATATTTTATTTTGAAACGATAAATATATTTTTCAATTAGGATGGGTTGGCAGTTGCATACAGCGATATAGTTTGTCAGTCTAGAACATTCTACATTATATTATTTTTTACATGTAATTTTATGTCAATATTCGCTGTTCAAACGCTTATAAAAAAAAATTTTGCCTATGGATTTTAATAATTTTTAAATACCACTACTTCTGTGGAATCTTCGATTAAATTTTCAAGTATTTTGTAGTAGCCAAATTTTTTTTATCACCGATTATAAAAATAAAATGTAAAAAAATCGAATATTTTAAATGCCTATAAGTGGCTTAAAAATCAATATAATATTTTGAAAAAAATATTGCATAAAAGAAATACCAATCTTAACAGGTGGTAGAAATTTCAAAAATCTACGACTTATACTTTTTGAATTATAACAAATATTTAAAATCGTCTGAGAATAAATCGCTATTTTATGCAATTTCGTAAATATTTAAATTTCAAACAGTCATATAATTTTTTCCTCTTAGTCCGGTAGAAATTTATCGTGAATTTTACATATTTCGTATAAATTGGAACTTTGAGCACTTATAAAAAAAAATTGTGACTTACGATTTTAGATTTTTTTTTATCAGTTAAGGAAAAACTTATAAGAAACCTTGTATTAAATTTTCAAGATTTTCTGGGCCGCCAAAAAAATTTTATCGTTATTTAAAAAAAAAATACTTAAAAAAATTGAAAATTTCAATTGTCTATAAATAGCTTAATAAAAGTCAAAATACTTTGAAAATTTAATGGTGTATAGAGAACGCTAATTTAAACATTTGGTGAAAATTTCAAGTATTTACATCGATTAGTTTTTGAGTTATAGCAAAATAAAAAATTTGATTATGCTGAAAACTGGTTTTGCGTAAAAACTCCCGTTTTTCCCAAATTTTTTTATGGTTTTTCCCGTCGCATTTAAAAAATATTGGAAGTTTTTACTTTTGACCCCCCAAAGTACCAAATAGATTCACTTTTCTTTCAGAAAAGTTGCTACATAAGACAATCGAAGCATTTTTACTGCCCCAAATCGTGTCGACAGACACAAAAAAAAAAAAAAAAAAAAAAACACATCATTGTAAAATCAATACATTCTTCACTCCGTTCAGAATCTAAAAATAATTGTGTGCAAATGACTGAGAATGTGGAAATTTAGTTAAATTCAAATTTGTCGATATATCCATGCAGTTAGTTCAAATTAAAATTAAAGCCTAATAATAAACTTCCAATAGAAATCTTCAATTATTAATATAGTTTTTTTTTTTTATGTTTAATTTAATATTCATACAATTTTGATTTATATGCTTTGCGGATGATGATCAAAAATTCAAAACGAATATACACAACAAAAATATTAATTGTATTCGTTACATAAAGTATCTCGCGCAGCACAAAGTTGTATAAAGTTGTATCTCACAACATGCACATAAAACAAACCCCTACTTATCAATGCCCGTTAATTAATATAATGTAAACGATGAATCGCTGTACTATATTATTGATAAATTATTAACATAAGCATATTTCAATGTAATGTTACATAGTATTATTGTTGCTACGTATTATATAAAATAATTTTAATAAATAATAACTAAACAATTTATAACATTAATGGGCAACATAATTTGTGAGTTCCAAACCAGATCTAATTCGATAGTGACTATCGCCGAATGATGAGCGCAATTGAACGATGATAATAATAATGATTGAGATAAAAATATGATATTTTTGTATATAGTGTTTAAACCGCAACAATTATATCATTGTAGGGTTACCATAATTTTTTAGACCAAATCCGGACATAAGTTCCGTTTCAGGGGGGGGGGGGGGGGAATTTAAGATAAACAATATAATTTTTTCATTAATACAATTTTATTTAAATCTATGAATAAAATGTCTACATAAGAGTCATTAGGTTAAATATGTTAGTAAAATTAATAATATTAATTAAATAATAAATAATAATAATAATATAATTAATAATATTAATAATAATTAATAATGTGTTATAAAATCTGTCACCTAATAACTTTTTGTATCAATAAAACCACGTTAAACGGTTACCTTTGTAAAATCTGGACATTTTTAGAATCCGGACACCAATTCTGGACATGTGTTTGAAATTTGGACTGTCCGGACGAAATCTGGACGTATGGTAACCCTAATTATACGTCTCGGACTATGAACATTTCCAGTTGAGACAAATTACGTTGAAGTTGTTCATTTTATGTACATCAGCTTGACGGTATTACAAATCAACGATGTATGTACATATATATCTTGTCTTTTTCTTCATTTTGAATGCTAAACTATTTGATAAATATATATATTTATATAATATATTAACTTCGTTTCCTACCGCGGTTTTAGACTTTTTAGGTACGGAAGTAGTTATTGAAAACACAAACAAATTGTATGATGAGTTTTGATAATAGGTATATCAGATTTCTCTTATATAATTGATAAGGTATTGTCTTAACTTGCTTTAGGCTTATAATCAACCTTTTGACATTGAATTTATTATATTCGAAAGCACATTGTATACACTTGATTGATTACATAGTTTCTATTTCCTTTGAATTTCCATTAATTAGAACATTCAGGCTATCTCAACAACGATCCGTTATTCTCAAACGTCTGTAGATTCAATTAAAAAGAATAAAAAAAAAAAAAAATTAATTAAAATTGTTTAAGGTCCAAAATTGGTTGTATCATTTTTGCAAGCAATCGGTCTAAAATAAATAACTTGTTCACATCCGAACAACAAATGTTTTCCTTAATTTTGCATTAACAATCGAGCAATTAATTACGAACAAAAAATCGTTTACATACTCTTAACACAATAATAACACAATAATTTCATTGTTGAAACGGTTACGTACATCAAATCGTTTTCTGTACATCTATTAATCATAAAATTTCACAATATAAAGGTAGTTATTATAATGCACTACTCTATACAAAACAGCGAATTTTTTGTTAAGTACACGATATGGTGTTTTTTATTTTTTCGAATCGATTTATCGAGTCAATTATGTAAAATATATACATACATCACCATATTGTGCAGTGTGCCAAGATAACAGAAGCGCTGAAAATACTCAACGACTCTCCAGATTTAAAATATATTTAATTTTTATCTCATCCGCTAGAAAGTACGCAGAAATGCAAATTTTTAATTAATTTTTTACAATTTTCACCCTTTCAGTGTCATACACGGAACCGTGTGTAATAAACGAAATTATGTATTTTAATTATTTCCCGTGAACAAAAACCGCACGATTCTCCGGTAACCGCACAAACACTACAGTCACCAACACGACTGTTTTCGATCTAAATCTTGATATTTCCATAGTAAAATCAGCAGTTCTTGATAGAAAAATTGAGTCGAAAAGGAAATAATTTGTAAAAAAAAATATAACTATATATTTTTAATTTTGTTCACACCTCAAACAACTAAATGAGATAGTTATTAAAAGCTTATGTTGTTTTTCTGCCAGTTACATATTGGTAAATAAGGCATTTTAAAGACCGAGCATTACAGGAGAAGAAAGGTGTCGGTCGGCTTACGTATACATTAGTTGCACGGAAGTGTAAAAAGATCATGGATATGAATAATGTGATAATTTGCCATTGCCAAATATTGTTCGGGTTCAAATCAAGTGGAAAACTGAGGGATGGAGTATCGTAGAGTAAAAAACGTTACTTTCGTAGGGGAAATGTCTTTATATAGTACCGACCACATGCACAGCTGGTGATAAATACTAAATCATTTCACGTAATTTTTCAACATTTACTTTCATAGGTTTTATAAACGTACCTACATTTCAATCAACCCGTATCCTATAATGATATTTTTGTCCCTACTTTATTATTGTTCTCAAGCATGTTCGTTTAGTTATATTTAATTAAAACTAATTTTATATAGATTTTCATTGGTCTGTAGAGATAACCGTTAAGTGGTGGAATAGTGATTAACTGCAATAGAATCATTGTACAGTAAATCAAAATGTCGATGTAAAAAAAAAAAATATAAACTACATTTTATCAATAATGAAAGTTAAGCAATTACCACGTTATAACTGTTACCGGAAGAAAATCGCGTACCTAATATTTTTCGTATAGAAAAAAAAAAAAAAAAACCGAACCTTTATAAATTACTATCCATTCGTAAATCATTTTCAACAGTAAACTTTGAGAATAACATTGATATCATCTCGTTTTCAATTACATAGCTCTGCAGTTGTTCTCGCCGTATTGGCATAGTTACATATGCGTTGTCTTTTGTGTTCACCTACTCGTTATTACGAAATGTAAAAGGCGATTTATTAAGCTTGGGAGAAATTAAATTGTACATACTATTCCTATGGTAGTCGTCTAACATAATGTATTGTATATTTTTTCCGCATTACAACTACGGCCGTCTATAATTTTGAAATCATTAAAATACGATACGTTAAACGAGTGTCAATAGCAATTATAATATTAAATTACAATGATTCTTTAATTAATGATCGGTACAATGAATCAGAGTTCATGCTATTTCCAATAATACCGAAGACTAAAAATTTTAACTTAAAATTAAAACAAACCGTTAATGTGCAAACATTTTTTTTTCTGCAACAACGTGATTCACGGAACTGATATCATTAGCTTATACGTCGAGCTGCTGAGATAATTTAGGTTAGGTTATACTTTTTTTTTTATCTCGGCACTAGCCAGTCACATCGAGTCGTATAGCGTTGTTATAACGTGTTACGTGATATTTTCAAATCATGGTCGAAAACGATCAATCATTCGTTGACAAACCATTGTAACCATATTCTACCTCTACCAGTGTTGAAAAATATCTAGATAAAAATTATTTATCTTATATCTTATTTAGATAAATTTATACTCAGTTATCTTTATCTTCATTTAGATAAAATTGTAGGTATCTATCATTACCTATCTAGATAATTTATTTAAATGGAATAAAAATAAAATTTGAAAATTTAAAATATTTTTATATTTTCATTTTTACATTTTTCTGTACACCGTATATCTTTAACAGATAATAACTAACTGACAAGATAACAATATTCTTATGAGGATTATTTAAAAAATAAATAACTCTTTATATTATATATTTATATTTAAAATATTTGAAATGAGTTTGAAAAAATGACATTTATATTAAAATATTTTTAATTGGGAATTTTTTTTATCTGATACCTGTAGAGTATAGGTTCCTGAATATTTTCAAAATTAAACATGAAAGTATCTCATATTTATCTAGATAAAAATGTACTAATTTTTACCTTTATCCAAATAAAGTTTAGTATAACTATCTTTATGTGTATCTAGAAAAAAATTAATATAGTCATCTTTATCTAGATACATTAGTTATCAAATCCCAACACTCCTCCACCTATCCCCCAACCCATTCTACCATTAGTGCCGTTAGCCGGGGATAAACGAAATGCTGATTACGGTCAAATAACGATTAATAATTTACCAGATTTATTATTTTTAACTATGCACCGACAAGGCACGTCAAAAATCAGTACCTCGGAGGGTGGTGTTGTCGAAACCAAATGTGTCTA
The DNA here is from genome assembly GCA_034509805.1 of Sipha maydis. NCBI lineage: Eukaryota > Metazoa > Arthropoda > Insecta > Hemiptera > Aphididae > Sipha > Sipha maydis. The sequence continues at coordinate 48,515 of JASXSY010001407.1, forward strand.
CACAATTTGTACATCACTTCGGTAAACGATGTGTTCAACGGATTGCGATTCGAAAATCGGAAAATGTTTCACGCTATACTGATGTAATGTTATGTAGAATAGTTTAGCGCTGTGCAAGAATAAAAATGAATTATTCATTAATTAAATTCGATCCCGGGAGTAACAGCGGACGTGGTGCGCGTACACCGATCGGGTCGGATTAGATTTAACCATTTAGTTTTCCTTATTAACATTTTTTATATTTCAGGAGTCTACGACCCTCAAATAGTGTGCCCTTGAAATGCACGCGGGGTGCATGTCACGGAGCCGTGTGGGATATGGACGAATCGGCGGACAGAACAATCAACCGACAACCAAAGTACCGAAAGTTAAAATAATTGTTTTACCAAAACAAAATAATATGACAGTAAGATTGATAATAATACACTAATTGCAAATTATTATTACTTGAACCAAGGCGTGAGCGAAACCCGAAAGATAATCTCGCGGTTATTAAATGACTTGATTCTTATTAACATCGGGTGCATACTATAAATTATTATTCATGCATTTATCTGACCGAAATTCCCGACACTATCGATTTAAGGCTCTGAGTGTCTAGTTAAGCAGCCACGTGCTTATTGTAGCGCGACACGATAATCCAATATGATAATAACAACTTAGCATACGAATAAAGCACATCATCTCTGCATGCTCGCACACTAAATGTATGTTTGTTGCCGAATACGACCATCACTTCAACGTGTAAAAATTTCTACGAGATGTCATTGATGGAGGTAGACCTTCAACCATCAAAAACCGTGTACCGGTACCCGGACGAAAATATTCAAAAGTATTTTCACTTGTGATGATGTTAATGACCATCGGCATGCCGTTGTCAAATGGAAAAAGATATTATAGCGGCGTCCGATCAATCGGAACACTGCGCAGAGCAGTCGAAACCGTCTTTTTCGAAGCGACGGGGTAGCAGAGAGATCGCACGAAATTATTGCGGCCGGGACATTTACGCGGCGTAATGATGGGGATGGCACACTTTTTAACAAATCCGTTACAGCGAACGCAGGGATGTGCTAAGGGCGACGCGCCATCGGCCTTCGTTTGCGGACGGAAAAAAAATCTCATCGTTCCGATATGATTGTAAAAGCTAAACCATTCTTCTGTCTGTTCAATACCTTGCGTCTATTGAAAACGGTGACTATCCGTTTCTGCGTCCACCGTGTATCCATCAAGACCCATAGTTGTACATTTGTTTTGGTAGTGCTTTATTAGGTTCCGAGTGAAACGAGAAACATATCGATGAATTCCTCTGTTGTGTGCGTTTACACGATTTCGACCAGAAAAATCGAACCGGTCATCACGACTGTAGGACATTTCTAATGTTAAATGTTTTCCATTTTGTACTCCGAATGAGTTATTTCATGACAGTTTTCTTAATTGCAGCAAAAATTAATTGACGAAAAGTTTTAAAAAACGGCAACACATACGGCCCATCGGTTTTCTACAGAATCTAATTTAGTAACTCGAATAGATTTGAAATATTCTCTGAATGCTTATACCACTGTTTACTATGTATAAAAAGTATTATTTTTAAAATTAATTTGGTTCTTATACATTGTCGACTATCATTAGTACTAAAAACTAATCCGTCCGACCTCTTTCACTCAAAATAATCGTTTTATTCGAGAACAATGGAACATTAGTTTCAATTTTATTACACCAATACAATAATACCGTTTACTCATTCTTGTATCATTTGACATAAGAGTTTTGCCCTTTTTGCTTTAATTGAGTACAATTCAAGGTAGTCGGAGGAAGTGACGAGTAATTTATTCGCTGCAGAATTAGAATCAAAAGTAATGCAACGTTCAATTCGGATCGGTACTCAAAGATCACATCCGTATCAAATATTACGTATATAGTACTTAAATTTACAATTTTTTGATTGTGGTGTAATATAGACTGTTAAATTGGGCGGTTGTCGTTTGGGCGAAGGTAATAATTTTGACCAAAAAAATAATAGTCCGTTTGGGCGACTATCATAAGTACCGTTTGGGCGAGTGAAATTATTTTTACCTGTGCGAGGTAAAAACCTGATGACAGATACGGATGATATTATTGCTAATCATTATTAATCTTAAATTAATTAATTAGAATACATAAAATGTCTAGGTTTAATATATCAGGTCAATAGATTGCTTTAAAAACTACTAATAATTACATTATCTGTAATTTTATTTTATTATTTTAATTTTTTGACTGTAGATTATTTCCTACTAAAAAATAATAATATTTTTATGTGATGTGATGTGATAGGTGAAGTTGAGAGCTTTAAATATTTAGGATCTTTTGTTCAAAAGGACGGGGGCTTTGACATTGATGTAAAACATAGGATTAAGTGCGGGTGGATGAAATGGAGAGATAAATGGGCGTGTTATGCGATAAGAGAATTCCAATTAGGCTGAAAGGTAAATTTTATAAAAGTGTAGTGAGACCAACTATGCTGTATGGTTCAGAGTGTTGGGCGATTAACAGGAGAATAGAACAAAGTATGAGTGTCGCGGAAATGAGAATGCTTAGATGGTTGAGTTGAGTGACAAGAGAAGATAGAATAAGGAATGAATACGTGAGAGGTAGTGTGGGTGTAGCGCCAATTGTGGACAAGATGAGAGAAAATAGGCTGAGATGGTTTGAGCATGTGATGAGGCGAGAGGAAACGAATGCAGTAAGAGTGGTTATGAAGATGGACGTTGAAGGGAAAAGAGGAAGAGGAAGACCAAAAAAGAGATGGTTGGAGACTTTGGAGAATGACATGAGGGCTGTCGGTGTGTGCAGAGGAGATGTGATTGACCGAGTAAAGTGGAGGTGTAGGACAAGGGTGGCCGACCCCATATAATTGGGAGGAAGGCGAAGTAGAAGAAGAAGAAGAAGAAATAATAATATTTTTAATATCCATATCAATATTATTTTTAAACAGAACTTATTATTATTTTTGAATGAGCATTTTCATACAAAGCCAATAGATTATTTTAAAATATACTAGGTAATTATATTATATGTAATTGTATTTATAATTTTTTGACTGTAGATTACTAACTACTTATATAGTTTTATAATGTATAAAATAATATTATCAATATTCATATTAATATATTTTTTAAATATAACTTATTGTTTATTTATATTTTATATAATTTTGTTGAATAAGTAGAAGTAGAAGAAGAAGAAGAAGAAGATATAATTTTGTTTAATTAATTGTTGAATATAAATTTTTATACCACCCAAACGGTATTTTTAGTTAAATAATCCTCGCCCAAACAGTATATATTTATTCGCCCAAACAGACTATATTTTGGGTCGATTCGCCCAAACGGTGTACGCTCGTTAAATTAATGTGAAGATTAGCGAAGAATTTTTACCTGGAGTTGTATATGCTTATTAAAACTATTGATTGGTGAACAATATATGAAATGGAAACTTATGGTTTTTTTTTTTACTTTCGAGAAAAAATACAGTGAAAAATGTGAAATATGATCGATGAAATCCATTATATATTCCGATACCGATACCAGTCAGGTCGATTGAAAAAAGCTCGCTATACCAGCTCACATTGTCGAATCGAATTTGGAGTCCACATCACGTTTGTCTTCTGTCATCAAGGATTATGTAAGTCTCATGGGTCCCGAGTACATCATACAACTCTGGAGACGAAAGAACAAGTGAGTGTCATTCGATACTCGATACACGTTACACCTTCCATATTGTACGTATAATTCGGTGTTGAAGCGTTAAAGTGAAAGTTCACAAGTTCGGTAACGGAAAAAAAGCGATTATACCGTTGACAAGACATCATAATTAAACAGACAGATAAAACGAGTTAGACGTTGTGACCATTTTATGGGAATATTAGTGAGTTAAATCACAATCAAATTGTGTAGCTAAATTTGTAGATCTAATTTCAACTGTTTGGAGTATCCGGACTTAATTTTAAAAACATTAGAAGCGCATGATATTTAATAAGAAAATTGTTGGGAGCATTAAAATTGTATTCTCTCATTTATATACTATATAATATGATTATAATGTATTATTTCAAAAAGTTTGATGAAGCAGAAACGAACCAAAAATAGATTTTAAAATAATTAATTCTACTCAATTATTTTTAATTTATATGCTTGTAAGTGAGACTCGAAAAAAAATCAGAATTGGAAAACGTCGAGTCTGCTGTTTACTATTATTTTTATTTATCATTGCTATTATTATAATTCTAATTCTTTTGATTATATTTATAATTTCAACAGAGAAAACTATCATCTTTAATTAAAGACTTCCATCATTTATCGAGCGTAAATTTATTAACATTCGACTGGAGACGACTATTGGGAATATACATAGGTATTTTCACCTTATGCTGATTTAAATATTTTATTGCACTGAAGGAAATGCTTAATATGAGATTTTTCTTTTTTTGTTTAAAACTCCATGTAAAATAAATTGCTCTCGGATGACTTAACATAATGACAGCTATTAAGTGCATGAAAAAGAAAAAACATTCACATAACATTAACGCAACAGCTTTTCGTGAACAATGTATACGCGTATTTTTTTCCGTCATCGTCTATAACCGTTATATTATTATTATTATTATTATGGAGACCATACGTCTAATTTAAGTTGAAAGTTTAAATTATTGTTTCGTTCCAGTTTTTTCAATATCTCCGAACGTACGAAAACGTTGAAACCGCTCAATGTATGTAAACTAGTCATAATGTGCATTAAAATGGATTGGTAACGTAGTGAATTATAATTATGCATGCTTTCAATGAACAAGTGTGGAACGAGAAAAGTTTGAAGAACCGTAACAATAAGTACAAATCGTCTATTTATCGTAAAGTTGATTGGATTAAATGAATTGGATTAAATTGATCTTCTTCTTGGAGTTCATCTCTTAACGAACGTTGGAAATCATCATATTAATCTGAATTTTCTCTTGGAATGCCTTGAATAATTGGTCACTGCTGCATTCAAACCATTTTTTTAGATTTTGCATCCAATTTATTCTAGGTCTCCCTTTACTTCTTTTACCGAATATCTTACCATTTATAATGAGTTGTAAAATTTGATATTTCTGTCCTCTCATCAAGTGCCCACAATATCGCAACTTTCTTGCTTTGACTTACTACTTCCTTTTCACTATACCACTCCCAAATTTAGCATTAAAATCTCCCAAAACCATTGTTATATTACGTTTCTTTGTTTCAGTATGTTCTAATGTATTCATAAAATATTTCTACTTCTTCATATTTTTTATTTACAGTTAGCGCATACGCTTGAATTATAATTACAACACCAATTTCACTTACAATATTCAACATCGTTACCTTGTCTGAGAGAGTCATAAGTCCTGTAACACAATATTCTACTTCATTGTCGACTATAATGGCAATATCATAGTTGTAATTTGTATTCTTGTTGTCCCTACTTGAACGATAAATCTGATATTTACCATTGTTCACTACAAAAGTGACGGTATCCTTTCACCTGGTTGAAATTACTCCAAGGATGCTGATCTTCAGTCTGTCCATTTTTTGTTGTTACATTTTCTAGTCTTCCATCACCTACTAAGCTTCTAACATTCCAGGTTGCGATCCTCAAAGATGAACCGGAGATTCTTAGGACCCTTTGGCTATTTAAGGACTGCCGGGGACTGAAAATCGTGGTAATATTTTTTCCAGCCATGATAATTTTTACTAAGAATAATAAATAATGTGATGGGTCTTTCGTCTCCTTCCACATCGCAGTAATGCAACCATACCGCTGTACTCAGCTCTGTTTGCATTTCTTCAAAACTAAGCCGTTCCAATGTCATTTATTTTCCGGCCTTAGCTTGATACTGATGCAGCTGCTACCCTGCATCAGGTTCCTTTGTCGCCTCTTACGACAGGAGGAACACTCCGTGGTCCTATTCTTACCCAGGACCCATACGGGTAATTAAATTGATACTTGACGTAGGTATTTAGGTCGTGAACGTATGTAATGTTTTCACCATCTCACAATTCATTTGGAGTATACGCTATAATAATCTTCTTCTTCTACTTCGCCTTCCTCCCAACTATTTGAGGTCGGCCACCCTTGTCCTACACCTCCACTTTACTCGGTCAATCATATTTCCTCTGCACACACCGACAGCCCTCATGTCATTCTCCAAAGTCTCCAACCATTTCTTTTTTGGTCTTCCTCTTCCTCTTTTTCCTTCAACGTCCATCTTCATAACCACTCTTACTGCATTCGTTTCCTCTCGCCTCATCACATGCCCAAACCATCTCAGCCTATTTTCTCTCATTTTGTCCACAATTGGCGCTACACCAACACTACCTCTCACGTATTCATTCCTTATTCTATCTTCTCTTGTCATTCCACTCAACCATCTAAGCATTCTCATTTCCGCGACACTCATACTTTGTTTTATTATCCTATTAACCGCTCAACACTCTGAACCATACAGCATAGTTGGTCTCACTACACTTTTATAAAATTTACCTTTCAGCCTAATTGGAATTCTCTTATCGCATAACACGCCCGATGCTTCTCTCCATTTCATCCACCCACACTTAATCGTATGTTTTACATCAATGTCAAAGCCCCCGTCCTATTGAACAAAAGATCCTAAATATTTAAAGCTCTCAACTTCACCTATCACATCACCATCTATTGTCAGTTGTCTCCTCATTTCTTCAAATTCTTGGTCTCTTTGTCCAAAATCATACTCAATATACTCAGTTTTATTTCTACTAATTCTCAATCCCTTCTCTTCGAGGGCTAACCTCCCCTCATTTACCCTATTATTGACAACTTCTAGGTTTTCTCCTATCAGAACTATATCATCCGCAAACATCATACACCATGGTATCTCACCCTGTATCTCCTTTGAAATCTCATCCATTACCACTGAGAACAGGTAGGGGCTTAGAGCTGACCCCTGGTACACACCTGCTCCTATACTGAAACCTTCTGATACTCCACACCGACTCTTGACACTAGTACTCGACCCTTCATACATATCCTGGATCAAATTAACATACATTTTTGAGACATTTTTTCTCATTTATGCCCACCTTAAAACTTCCCTTGGCACCCTGTCATACGCCTTTTCTAAATCTATAAACACCATGCATAGTTTTTTATTCTTTTTTCTGTACTTCTCTACTAATCCTAACACAAAATAATGGCTCCATTGTCGATTTTTCTGGTATAAAACCAAACTGGTTTTCTGATATCGACGTCTCACTTCTTATCCTCTTCTCTATAATCTTTTCCCAGATCTTCATACGCTATAATAATAATTTTGAAAAAAAAAAAAATTGTATAAAAACCGATACAATTCGTGCAGGGTTTTTCGAAATAACAAGATAATGAGTTGCAAACTTAAAACATACGAACTCAGAAACCTCGGTTATATTATTGTTGTGTGTTCAAACATCATGTAGTAAAACCTTTAAGTAAAGAAAGGATCAGCTGAAAAAATAAAAATTACTCAGACAAATCCGTTATAAATAACAATATGTATGTTGGATACAAATCATAATTTAAATTTGCCGCGGCATGATTGATACGCCCCGTAGCGTAACGTTCTGTCACCACGATGTCGATTGACGCCGAAAACGGTCGATTGTTACTCTTGGAGAGGGGGCGGTACCGCCGCCACGGAGCTTGTAGAATCCGGTACCGCGCGTGCCATTTTTCTTTTTTTTTTCTTTTTTTGTCCGTTGTTGCGGTCGCGGGATCTTCCGGAACACGTCTCGGAACAAACGTAGTGCGTCCGACATTTTTATTATTTTCTCTCGTCGCTCGTCCGATTGCTCGCTATACGACCACGCCGTTCGCGATTTACTTGTCGTGTCCGACTTTTTTATTCTTTCTTTCCTCGACCGTCCGATATTCGCTGTGCGTCCACGTCGTTCGTGGTATACTCGCCACGTCCGACATTTTTTTTAATTCTCTCGTCATCCGTCCGATTTTCGTCGTTTGACTCGAGCCGTCCTCAGTCACGTGACCACTTGTTAATTACCTCTATCGACGGCCGGAGGTAAGACCCGGTACCGATAGTTCCACTTGAGTAAAATCCGACGGTAGGAATTGTGTCGTCTGTTCCGCCAACGCTAATCGTTGACTCGCCGTCGCTCTGAGACAACAACCCCAACATCCAACTGGTATCAACACACCGTCTCAGGTCGTACATCTATCACGTCTTCATTATTTAAACATTCTGCAATTATTATGTATTAATTTCTTAATCGTATGTGATGATTATTATTTGGTATTGATTTGTTGATCGCTTGTGTTCATTATAATTGGGTATATTGTATTATTATTATTATTATTATTATTATTATTATTTTTTAATATTGTAATATTTTGTTATTTTTTTTTAATTACGTATAGGGTACCTCGTTTATCTTCAACCCATTATAATATTTTTCACGAATTACAGTCCACTTCCCCCTCCACAGTGTTATTGACGTATATATTTGTTGTGACGGGTTACGAGTTAGTTGCCGTACACGCATACAACCACATACATTCATCCCTCGGATTCTTGTGCAGTCTCTCGTACAATTTATTTATATATATATATATATATATATTTTTTTTTTTCATGAAATTTATCATTTTACTCTCAATTCGTACCTGTTAAGTTCGGTATTTACACATAATTCGATATTATATCATTATTAGATATATGATGTTAGATAACATTCTAATATATTAAATCAGTAGTTCTAAATGTCAACGATACCACTCTCTTGTGGACATTTTTGATTTGATTAGCCGTTTTACTTGAGGGGGCGATTTTATTGAGACTTTCATTTTTATAGTTCATAAATTACTGCAATGAAATGTTTAACTGCGAACAATCAAAAATAATTTATAATAATTTACCAAACGCAATTTACAAAATTATGTGTGCAAGTATAATATGTATACATAGTACAATAACAACAAAATCGTAATAAACTTTTATTGTAATGATCCCGATAAGTTTCGTCTGTTTCCATTGTCATACAGATATTTCTAATGTCGTATACTTGCATTTACTGCATACGGTTATAATTTATTGTGCGTATACAGTGATTAAAGTGGAGGGGGACCGAGTATCCTTTCTTATTTACGGTAAGATTATGCGTCCCCCTTAGTTTAAGTCTCCAAAATCCTGGGGGGAGGGGCGGCTTAAAAAAATGTATTCGAATTTTATTTTGCATGTTAATTTTAATAATTTATTAAATAGCTTACGCAGACACACACATTGATTAAACATTGAACTTAAACGTATTTTAAATCGCGTGAATATTCGCGTTGAATAATCCACATTTCTGAAGAAAGTTAAGTTAAATGTGATAAGCGATTATTAATAATAAACTATTGAGTAGTAGTGTGTAATTCACACTTACACTATGTCTAATAATTAGACATACCTAGTGTGAATGTGAATTATTATAATAAATTATTATAGATACTCAGTTGCTCGTGTAGATCCCTAACTTGATAACACGTACACGGACTGTTCGTAGAAACATACAAACGCGGAAATACCAGTCACCGAGACACACAATAATATAACATTAATCATAATTCGTAATACTTTGATATTTAATGCTCTAATATTGATGTGTTGATGTATTGATGATATTGTGTTTACGGCATGATGGCGATGTTAAGTACAATTTTTCGCATATTCTAATGATATGTCCCTCGCTTGCAGATTCTCGCCTCAGTTTATTTACATTTCTCTCTCCACCATCACCAACATTTATTCTATAGATTCTTCAATTCTAAATTCTAATTCCATTCCAGTAATGTTAAGTATTCTAAATTTTATAAGATCCACTGGGTTCCTAATTTAGTATAAAGTTTACTATTTATTATTCTAATTTTTTTTTTACTTTAATTGTATTGTTTGTTATGTTTCTAATCTCTTTTTATTTCTTATTTTCCGTATATGTTTTACATATGTTTTTTGTTTTCTTTTATAAATAAGTATTAAACTGTAATAATTTAGAAATTAAAAGCTTTATTTAAAAAAAAATATTGATGTGATGTTGAGCATAGCTATGATAAACAATAGTAACTAATGAATAATAAATAAAATTATTTAATATTTACCAGTTGCTGAGTTTTCATTTTTTGTTTTTTGGTGGTTTTTTAAAAAAAACGTTTGATTATATATAGATTTTGGATGAAGAACTCGGGATTGCTCCTCCATTTTTGGTGACATTAATCCTCCTTTAACATTTTTCCCACTTTAACCACTATGCGTATACGTTAAAGTAATATTTGTATTTACTTTAAAAATATAAAATGCCAGTAAGTTAAAACAATTAAACTGTTAGATTATTATTTTTTTGTGGAAGGGGGGTTGACATTTTTTAAATTTGAAAGAGATGCTAAGCGAAAAATGATCGGGAAACACTGAATTATATGAACAGAATAGGTATGTCCTAAAGAGGGGAATGGAGCAATCACCCTCTTCATGGTGTTTATTTTTTTTTTAAATTGTTGTTATTTATTATTTATATCATACCAGGAAAATATATAAAACTGAATTTGTGTATGAAGATATTCCTCCAATTCTATAAGAAGGTCTAGGGATGCTACTGGAACGGAATAAACGAGCCATGTACCAATGATGTTTTGAAAAATGTAATCCGGAGACTGGGGTTCAGGAAAAAATAGAACTAAAAATGAAAATCTATGAATGGATAATTCCATCGTGTACTTCGTTCACATTGCGCTCAAATCATAAATTATTCACTCGCGGCTCGCTACTTTTTTATTTTTTTATTTTTTTCTTGTCTTTAAACGTAAAGTAAAATATGTTATATTATAGATAGTGGTATTCGGTATGAGTTCTCGTCACTCGAAACTAATATCACGTGCGAGACTACATCGACTGCAATATTCATGCGTAACAGACGACACACAGAGGGTACGTGCATTTTATGATTATTATGTACGGCGTATTGGACGCGAAATAATACATTATTATTGCGCCCGCAATATCATAAGCCGTGTCGTTATTCACGGATATAACGCGTCTCGTGGGTATCAGGTGCCCACCCGTTGTTGTCACGCCAACCCACTGGTTTCCGGGCCAATATTTTTTGCCCTCGCCCCGGCGACACTGCGAATCGGACGTGCCATACTTACCAACATTATTCCAGCCGAGCACGTGTTGTCATTATTATTAGCATCCCCTCAGACGCTCAGTCACATGGCCACGTTTGCAAGTACACGGACCCACAAGCGCAATTTTGACATTTTTAAGGAGGAGGGCTTAGATTATACAAGTAGAATAGACCCTCAGTAGCTTCGCTCTCGAATTCCAAGTAATTTTTAAAATTATAATATAACACGTGATCAATCAATTTTATACTCATCGACGAAAATCAAATATATGTTACTTATATGAAATATAATGAAAAACTCGATACTTACCAACAGGAATTGATCATTTACTTGTAACTAAAAACAAAATTACTTACTTATAGTTTTATTTGATTTAACTGTATGCGGAGATTAGACACTGCATTAAGTATGTTATCATGAAATGTATTTTTCTATATAAATAACAAAAGCATTAAAGAACCTATCTTAATGCATACATGTGCGTGATAACATATTATGATATAGTGCAGTGAACGGTTTTTGAAACTGTAATTTTTTTCTTATTTCACTTCGTCGTGTGCTTGTGTAGTGCAAGTTTTTATCTCAAGTGTCTGAGAAATACTTAAAAGTTTCAAAAGCCTTCCGTAATGACATTAAAGAGTATGTTGAAGTTTACTGGTTTATATTATTTATTTATTTATTATGAACATACGGGCCGAGCCTTTTCGTGAGAATAGTTATACACATAATACATTTAACGAAAATCGATAAAATTATTAATTATATAAAATATGATTAAAAAAATTTAAAAAAAAAAGAAAAAAAACGGTGAAATTTTATAAACCGTTTGGTCCGTATTGGCATTAGACGTTAATCGTGTTATTGGCTCATTTGGCACGCAATAGAGGGTACTCAATAAAATACGAAACGTGGTAATTGAACGAAATGATCGACAAGAAATTGTACGTTTCAAAAAAAAAAATAGGGTAAAGCTGGAGAACCAATTGATCAGATTTCAACTTTTAAAAATTTGTTTACGTACTGTCACCTCCTTTGAGCACGGATGCGATCATCCGTAGAATTCCTTTACATATATTCAATTATAAATTCCAAATAATCGTAGATTCTACTTATTACGACGTAGAGTATTGTTTGTGTTATAACTAACTACTACGTATCGTATAACTTTTCACGCATGCATGCATAATTTTTTTTATGGCTTACGGCTTAAAACGACAATTTTTTTATGATTTTATATCCTATTCATAGTATGCTTTGTATATGATCTGTGACTGTACAGGTTGTGAACTCAAACGTTTACATGTGGGATACTAATCAATGATCAAAATATTGTTTTTCAAAGATTCAAGAAGAATGATTATGGGTGTATTGTGCGTGTGTATGTGCATTGTGCATTTCATTTTCAAATATCAGATCACCACCCAAAACTTTTATGAGTCGTAAACGCTAATATACTAATGATAACAAAAATCAATGATGATAAATCATAGGCAATTGCAAAATAAATACTTTCAAATCCAGTTTGTGGTTACCAAATGTACTATAGTAAATATAATACATTTTTAACGAGTAAGTTAGAAAATTCTGGCATAAATAATTTATATTTATTTTAATTCTTTTTTTATTTAAATTAAATTAAAACGTCTGTCAAAGAAATTTTATATTTCCCGCTATGTTTAACTTTTACAAAAACTACTTAAAAATTTAAAAAGTAAAATGTTGACAGCAATACGAGTGTCCAATGTTTTGATCCAAAAAGTTTCTGCATATATTCTTTGGAATAGATTTACTGCTCAAAGACTGTTTACAGAAACTAAAATCAATCTGTAATGTATTTTATACATATTGTCATTTTGTCATTTTACATTCTGAACAGAAAAGCGTGAAACTTATTAGTTTTACAAGAGACTTATTTATTTGTATTTTCTTGCAATCAAACTTTCGATTAAAAAATATTGTACTTAAAGTTTTATGCAGTTAATTTTAATAAAAATAATAATTAGATCTAGAATGTAATATGAATAATTTTTTTATTCAATTATATTATAATATTGAGCAAATAAATTTAAACCATTGAATGTTGTCACGAGAACGTTTTTTTTTTGGAGAAATATATGTTAAGAAATAAATGTTTTTTGTCTTATGGTTTAAAAAATCTTGATAACATTACATACATATTTTAACTTAATATAAATACCATTTAGAAAATAATTGTAATAATACATTTTAGGTTAACATAAAAATTTTATTATTTGTACTTCAAAATATTAATAACTAGTAAATTACTTACCATATGTGTTATTTCATGGGATATTAAAATGTGGTACTTATTATATGATAAATATCTATATAAAAGTATAAAATCTTACGATTTGCAGGTTGATATTAAAATTCTGATTGTTTTCATATTTTTTAGAAATAATGAAAAGTAGAAAGAATTCATAGGTTTTCATTATTTTGTACTAAAATAGAACTTTTATACTTCTTCGTACATACTTAAAAAGTATAATAATCTGATTTACGATCCATACACGGTATAGCAAAATTGAAGAGCACAAGTAATACTCTAAAAAGCCCTTACACGAGAGAGAAAAATGAACAAATAATATAATACAATAACACATTTATTTACAAATATTTTATAGGCTATTTACTTTTCGATGGCTTGCTCAGTATCTAAATTGTATTCTTAATTTCATGTCTAACGTAAAATATACCAAACGTCTTTTTCCGAAACGATTAATAAAACGATTTGTATAAATAATAAGAAATTCGCTTAACTGCTTTATAAAACAATAGTTTTGTTATTTAATTTAAATTTATTCTATTATATTGGGAAAAATCCGTACATAATTCAACAAGATGAGTAAATATGCTAATTAAATGTAAATAAGAACGGTTGAGTAGCGGCAAGAAAGAAAGCTAATCACTGGAAAGGATCCGTTTTTTCCGTAATTTCATTTCATTTTTCTTACTCAGTAGAACACGATGCTCACGGTATTTTTTTTTTTTTTTAAGACGATGATGAAGATCGCTAGAACGTGTATAATGCAATTCAAATCGTACAACAAGTGCTATCGATTCGGTCGAATCCGTTTTAGTGACGTACCAATGCAAACATACATACATAAGTACGTGTGAGATGTAAGTTATACATCAATACATATCGTGTAAATATAACGTGTTTTGTACGGGATGAATGCGAATCGTATGCGCGTGATGTTATTTGCGTGTGAATTGCGTTTGCGGTTTACAACACGTTCCGGTGCTCGGCAGAGATGATTTTGTGTCACGAGAACTTTTCGTTTACACGGTGTGCATAAATCTTACGTCCACATGGATAGTATTGCATCGTCGCTTACACCTTGCCATATGTAACACCGTATCGTTCGACAAATATGTGGCTAGATAATAGTACATTGAAATCGTGAAATCGCGAAGAAAAACAGTTTTTTTTTTTTTTATTTATTAAAATAAAAATATTCAGCATATTGCATGCTATTACAAGTTAGCTTACGTTCTAAATACATTTTACAAATTACAATTGATTTTTTATACTGAGACTTATATTATGTATTTATATTTACGTGTTATAAACTTCGGAATATATTATGTGTGTGTGCATTATGGTGTGTTATGGGGATAAACAAAAATCACGTAACCCGTCAGAACTGCGAATCGATGCGGTACGACACGAAACCGTTTCTATTACACTTCGGTCGTCCTGCGCTTCGCCCGGCACAATCATCGTATTCACACGCGGTGAACGCGATATCGTCATATTCGCATCGTGTCGCATTAGTATCGATGATTAGGCACCGTTCTGCGAAACGGGACAACGGGAGGAAAACGGTTTTCGTGCGCAGTCGTCGCCGTCTGTCCGTACGGAAGTTGCCTTGTTCGCACCCGTCGTCCGACACGAATGCGCCGCGGGTAAAAAACTAAGAAAAACAAAAAAAAAAAAAAATACGAAAACGCGCACGACGGTAAGAGGGAGGAGAGAAAAAAGAAAGAAAAAACAACCGAAAACCTGAGCGGCATGGCGTTATTGGATCCAAACGTACGGAGTTTCGCCCCATCATCGATGCGCCGAGATAACTTACGACCGGGCTTAGGGCGAAAAGATCAATATATTACATGCACTGTGTTCGCGCGTGGTAGACGATTGCCTTTATTCGGGGGGGGGGGGGGCAAACCGTTGAGGCACACGCATGTGGGCGCGCGACGAGTGGTGTGCCGGGACCCGGCGTGCGGGTGGGCGAAGAACAACGGCAACGCGCGCCGAACGGATATCCGTGCAGACCGAGGACAGACGTTTTATCGTTCTCGTATTCTCCGCGTCATCCGCCGCCGCCCATTCCGTCGACGTTTCCGCGCGAATTATGTATTGCGTTGTTGCCTCGGGCGAAAAAAAAAACGACACGGAAACGCGAGCGCCCGTCCACCGAAATTCCATTCCATCAATTGGACACGACTTCCGTAGGCGCAACTAGGGAGCTCCCCCCCTCCCCCCGAATATTTCCATAGCCCACACGAATCATAATCAATGAATCTCAGAGTTTCGTGTTCGAGGTTGAGATAAAAATCTAATCGTCCGTATATGTAATGTCTATGCACGATCAGTCGTTGGGTTTGACGTCAATACGTCTTTCAATACATTTTTTTTTTCTCTAAATAAATCGATATCAATGGTAAATATTTTTCTAGGAAGTATTTCTAAACGTAGATACCCATGGTTTAAAATCAGAAACGACTTTAACATGAAACCGCACGAAAACAATCGAACTTGGTTTTTTTCATTATTGATAATGTGGTCGAAAAACATGTTTAAGGTGTTCCGATAAGTATTCCCAAAAGCTTGACCGCGTGTAAAAGATTGTTTTCTTTTATGGGCCGTATCGAAAATTGGTTACGGACCAGTATGCTGCAGGACAGTGTTACAAATTTTTCTGTTCTTAATGTCGAGAGAGATATTGTAAACTCGTTAAATAATGTAGATATTTTAGATGTGCGAAAATAGACGATTTGTATTAAAATCGAATTTAAATTATTGAGTTAAAATTGTGTGCATGTATTATTAATGTTAATTACCATGGATTTGTTCGGTGGTAAATTATGAGATTGCCTTATTAAAATTTGAACTGATACTATAATAGTGAAAAATGTCGACTGTATGTAATTCAGTAGATGAGGTGTGGAAACATATACACCCATATGAAACGATCTGTGTTATCTTGTTACTTATAAGCCCCTCCCCCCCCCCCCAAAATGTAATCTCTAGTTGTGCCTATGATGACTTCACGCGTACTCTTTGCCATCATCGTCGTTATACTAATGATGGACGATCTATATCGATATTTTAAAGACTCATCTTCTTTATACGATTAATAGATCTTTTGATTATACGATATTTTTGGTGAATTGATTCATTTCGAGAAGAATTGAATTTTTGTCCTTTTTTAGACTTTAGAAGTACATTTTCAGTGTTCGCATTCCGACTAACTTAAATTTTTGATTTAGCATGTTTACATTCACGGAATAGAAATATGGAATTTCAGAATAAATCTTTTGTGGAATCAATTATATTTAAATACATCATTTATTGTTTGATGCAGTAACAACATCGTTATTCGTCTGAATCAATCTTTTGGAAAATCGATATTTTCGTTTTGATTTAAATCTATTTCAAAAAAAATCAATCCGTTACGTCGTTATGTCAAATATATAAGACACCGTACAGCCGTACGCGCTCACGTGTGTTAATTAATTACGTCTCTCGGACTCCGTGAGGCGTTCGATGTGTACACACCGGAAAGCATACTCACGTTTGAACCTGTACCACGACGTTGTGTACAGTGGTTCTCTTACCGTTTTGCCTTCTTAATCTAGGAAAAGGAATGCATGAAGTGTCAGAGGATCCCAAACTTATTTTCATCGGTCTGACTCTGAATTTGGAATTTTTTTTTAATTTTACAATATTATGAATACCAGTCTTGCACTTTATCACAAATGATTTTATAAAAAAAACTAAATCCGGTGACATTAATAAAAAAAGTATTTCATAGTTATTCAATATTAATTATTTTATGTATACATTTCATAAAAAACTGTTTATTCACCAGTCGTGTAACAATATTCATAACCATGGTTTATAACGATTTTATTCTGACATTCTTAACACCCTCCCGGCCCTTGTCAACCAGGTAAATATATTTTAGGTTTTAATAATAATTATCTGACCGAGGCTTATAAAATAAAATAGGATTTCGACGGGTATAAACACGTATATATCGAAATACATTCATAACTACCCCTTACCATCAACGCTAGAGGATGAATGAATTCAAGGAAATATTTTTTTCCACATGAAAACCTACTGGTTTATTAACTAAATCCCTGCTTATATCTACTACACGACAATGTCCAAATATCTAAGGTACACACCGTAAGAAGTATATATATATATATATTGAGTATGTCAAAATCCTAAGAAAATCACGGACCAAATAATATTTCCACGCATAACATAGTGTAAGTTTCTATATTTTATCGAGTTAATTTTAGATAGTTTTGAATGTATTTGAAAGTTAATATAGAATTTGATCCTACTATTGTTTTTTATCGTAATCGGTATAATATGTTTTTATTAGTATCATTCTTGCATATACATACCTGAATGTAATTACTTATATAACCCGGTAATTAATAAGTAAAATCTGTGATACTTTAAAACACTCAAACACTATTTCGTAAAAATATTAATATTGGCATGTAATAAAGTCGAACATTCTCCTACGAGTAAAATATATTATAAATATTAAAAAAAATGTATATATAACATATATATGTATATTTATGTAAAATCCAACTATAAATAGTGCATGAAACATTCTTCATAGTAGTAGTTTGAAGTGAACAAAGAACTAGTATATTGTATACTAGTATTATATACTAGTATATTGATAAGCGTATTATTATTTTACACTTGTCGGACGGTGTATGTTTAGAAGTCTACCTAGAATTATAGAATTATTTCCAGAAAACCGCTTATTATTATGTAAAATGTAATTTGCTTAATACACGTATAATTAATTATACGTATGTATGCTTACTATTACCGAATACGATATTAAGAAAAAAAAAGTTCATAAATACCAGATTGAAATATAAAATTAAAATAGTAACTGTATATTTTAACCAAGTCTAACATTAAATTATTTAAATGATTAGTATATAAAATATAAAAATTGAACATGATTATAAAATATAAATTACAAAAAATAAATATAATAATATACGTTTTAATGAAATAAGACTTATAATAAAAATAACTATTAAACTACTACCAATCGGTCATATATTATAATTATTACTTTTACTTTAACGACTAATTTATATTCTATGTTTTATAGCTTTTACTATTATGTTAAATTTTTATTATTATTTCTAATTACTTATTTAACCCAATGACGGCCTAGACCGAAAAATGTGCAGCTGCTATTTAAATGTCTTCAATACTTTATGAATTCTTATTTCCCTAATATAATTATGAGCAGTAACTTTTTATTACACTATTATGGTTACGGGCACAAATCATTTTGCATAGGTATACCTATTTTTATTATTCTTCATGACAAACGTATCCGGTAATCGTGTAATAAAAGTGTAGTGTGTTCATCTTGTTATATTTTCAATTTTTCTAAAAGCCTTTTAAGTTTCAACCATAACAATGAACTAAACACGATGATTATTTCATTTTTCACCACCATTGTATATACTGTTATACCATCGATGTACAATATCTTGTTTTAAAAATATTAAAAAGGTAAAAACCCATGTAATAATTTTAAGACTTTTTCGTAAACCGTGCACATCTACCGGGTATGGTATTGAAAAATATTTCATCGAAAAAGTTTGGCTGAAAGCCGTGTGAGTCACCGACCGTCAGCATGCATTATGAATATCCTACTGGCGAACGGGTTGCAATTGATTTCCACCAAAACAATCGGTGCTCATTACTTCCTTGTTTATACGCCTTGTTTATAGAGGCACAAACACACAACATAAATCAATTTAAAATTACGCATACTTGTATTTTTCCCCTATTAGTCGAGTCGCACGCCATCAATGAAAAACCTTTCATTTACTCGTCTTCTGTCTTTTATCAACTCGCAGATTTATTGACTACACGTTAATTGGCAGCATTGGTAAAAATCGTTTTTTTTCAAGTTCTTAAATTGTATAATAATCTATTTTCTATTTGCAATATGAATATACAATTTTTTAATGTGTTTTATTGTGGTCTACGTGATCTGGATTTATTATAATCGGAATTACTCAATACTACATACCTGAAATTATTCCGCCGGAAATCGTTTGGTTCCAGTGCATTTATCATTTCATTAAGTTTGTTATAACGTATTTGGCCTACCTATGCACTGCAATTTTTTTTTTAAATTCATGTCATTATTTAGCAAGTTATTTGCAAGTGTTTGCAAGTCAATTTTTAAAATTTGCAAATCCAAACTTTCATCGTGAAACCAAAAAATTTAAAGTTCAGCCAACTTCACGTAGCCCATGCATTTTAACCTAAAACTTTCAAATTAGCTGTAAACAAAAGCTATTAGGATATTTAAATTATTTGGGTAATTGACTTCTGTAAACTTTTGAACTTGTGATGATGTACGGATACATATTGAACGGTCGACGAAAATAGCTGTCCGCGGACAACCGCGCCAAACCGTTGATTGATTCGATACGTGTACGTGCAGGGTGTTCGGTAATTGCAACATGAATCGCAGTTGTCGTATCTTCGCTCTAACGGAGTTCGGTCGATCTCTATGACCCTCTGTCGCAGTGCAGTCATCTCTGGTAAAGTACGGTCACGATAAGCCGAACGAGGTCGGGAATAGGGCTCGTTCAGATTGGAAGTTAATTTTTATCTGTACATAAATGTAAAAGACAAAGAATACAATTAGAATTATTATTATTATTTCTTGTTTTGATCACATGTATATTCTTACTATTTATATTTTGTATTTAATTTAACGTATGATTTATAGCAATAAAATTATTTTATCTAGAAGGAAAAAGTGTCATAGTTAACATTTCATTATAAATACAATAACTCACCTTGACCAAACAATTATTCGAAGGCATTTTTATAATTTAAGAATTAATTATCAATAAGTGAAATTACTAAGATAAAAATATTAGTTATTCAATGTAACTGTGGTTCGCGATGAATTTGTTGACGATGAATTGTTCGCGATGTATTTTACCGCGATAAATTGACCGGATACCTTATTATTATGTACATACAATGACACACCTGTGAATGTATTAATTTAAAATTTAAAATATTGAGTAATTTATTTTGAACACATATACATATTGATACATCGCTATGCGATCATTCTCAATCCCATTCGAATTACCGCGTATTTCAGATAAGCCTGTGTACTACCATAATGGATAATACCCACTGACGTTACATGACGGTCCGTCAGTAAAACGCGACCGAAGTTGGGCAATCCACTGCGTACGCCGAAGACGTTCTGAACGGAAATTTACTGAACGATACTTCGTTCAACCTATATGTCGTATATTAGTCACAATTGTGTCAGTAGCAAATCGATGTCATTAAACATATATTTTTATTTATAAAGAACACTTAGTAGTTTTCGCGTACGCGATTAAAACATAATTGTGCGCAGAAATGTGAGAACTTAGGGGGTTATCGGACACTGCTTTCAAATAGGTCACACGACGTCTTAACGTCGTTAATGTGATTGCGGTGTTATTTTCACTAAACGGCATGAGTGGCGCACATCGCAAAGTATAAAATATAAAACAAGAATAAAAATTTTACAACTCCAGTGATTAGGGAAGAAAAAAGTTGTTAAACTTGGACTTTTTTCGGAAAAAAATACTTTTTTTATTTGATTTTTTTTTTTTTATCATTATACGGTTTAATATAACCAGCGCAAAACCATGGTTGGCTATTGAAGTTATTTGCTCACTAGAATTAATTTGTGATCACTTTGGTACCAATTTGCCTATCCGACACTTTTTATGCTTCAAACATTTGAAAAATCATAAATGTAATTATTTTTATATATTATCAACTTATCATTTGATATAATTTTTTGATTATACATATTTCATTTCATTCATTATTTTCAATAACATTTTTTTCACTACTATTCTAAGAAAAATTGATGTTTGCTAAATTAACACACACATTAACGTCTGAACTTCATGGACTTTCGCCGATACTATAATTATAATTATTAGTAGGTTACAAACAAAATTATTGTTGTCGAAACATTACGTAGAAAAGCATGTCGAATGAATAAACAATACGAGAATGGGTACGAGAGTATTTGTCAACACGAGCCAGCACGAATCCTACCACAACATTTTATAGCCGTATTTTTCAACCTTTCATTTGTAGTGAACCCATTCAAGGTATATTGTAAGGTCACGGACATCTCATCCTTTCAACCAAAAAAAAAAAAAAGAAAAAATTGTTCGATTGTATTAGTTTTTTTAATATTTTTATGTTGATTTAAAAATGATTGTTATGATTATTTTACGAGAATAAACAACGGACCGCAGACCGTTTACGAATGAACAATCTTTTGAAAAGTATTCATTTTTTTTTATAATTCGAAGTAAAAAAGTAGAACCTCGACTCGGGCTCCCGAATAACGATATACGGATCCCCTCTCCCAATGGTCCACGGAATGATTTGTACATCCAAGTGCCAGCTATTGCTTTACGCGATGGCGCAACTAGATGATGGAGTTGTAACCGCATCCTCCATTGAAACGCGAGACTTTTTTAATGAATCATACGTACTAAACACCTACCAACATTTTATTTATAAGCCGGGAGACCGACGAGTCCGTAGACTTCTTCTCCCGTCTCGTCCAATTCATTCGCGAACCGGGGCCAACGCGTTTCGGAGTCCTTTTGTCACAGGTTTCCAGCACACCGTTGACGACGACATGACGACGGGGACCGTAACGACGTTTTAGGGCGCGCGCAGGTTAGTTACCATACACACGGAGGGACACGCGTACACGTTGCACAAGGTCCGATCGACTGTTGTGCGGTTCCGTTCGGTCGTCAAATGCGTTCGGTTTAATTAACGACCCGGAAGCGCCACGATTAACGGCGATTTGTTTGGACGCCGACGACGCATCCACAGCCGATAAGCCAAGTTTTCACCCGTGAGCAGCGCATTTACGGGCACGTAGACGAATAACGCGTATGCGCGCGGACAGAGCCTGCACGTCTGATGTAGCGGAAGAGTAGCAGTAGCGTAAATATACATGTGAATACAATTAAATTTCGGTGGAGAAGAAACAGAAAAATGTTAATTTTATTACTTTAATTATACGACAGCCGTAATAAGACGTACCATATGCAGTCATGATGTTCGTTTGGAAATCACTTTAATGGAAAATGTATGTTAAAATAACCAAAATCAATTATCTACGAACGACCCTCTTGAATAAGCTGTAATAAATAAACATAACGTGTAAAACGTACGCGTATTCGAATATGTTTCGTTATGCACGCTCTGCAGCGGATGACTAATGTTATATTATGAACATTCTTTGTCGTGTAATTTGTATTTTGCCCACGCGAATGAGAAATAAATATATTTCGGATAGTAATTTAATCGAATACATTATCGTGTTCAATATAACCAATACGATTCTCAGACCCGACGAATGTATTTTGTCACGTATAATGTTGTATATGAATAGTTGATAATATAAATTAATTAAACAAACGACGACCACATTTAATACTATGCCGATAAAAATATATTATTTAATAACATTTCAAGTGTTGTTGATTTTTTTTTTTAAAATCAAATTTTTTTCTAGAAAATAATCACCATGAACAATCATCATTAATAATTATTGTTATTCCTTATCGATGATAGTTCATAACAGTTATGCGAATTTTAACTTATAGAATTAAACAATATGCTTTTGTTATTATTTGCACTTTTAAATAACTATAAATGCTGAATGAAATTTAAGTGATTAATGGACAGTTTTTAGTCCGCATTAATCGAGGTGATCGCTTTAATATAATGTGAACTTAAATTGATAAAAATAAGTGGTTGACGACGTGGTATTATTGTTATCATATTTGTACGAGCACGGTGAGAACACATATCATATAACCGCGAATAAAATAAACAATATCGGACGTATCGAATTACAGGGGAAATATTGTTTGGAAAACATTTTTGTAGTAAGCTGGAGGAGTTCGGTAAACAAAAGGTATGAGAAAAAAAAAAAGAAACAACCACTACTTTATGCACTTTCAACATTTAAGCCCCGAGCACAGCTCTAACAAACATAGTGAGCAGTATCTACATCTACAGTTAGGGTGACGTTAGAAGTAACCGAATTTCTACGCAATACGATTTACGGATCTATTCATAATCTATAATCTATCCACGATGACCGCATGCTAGTCGCAACAAAATTACGTCTGGATCCAAATCGTTATTGGTTATCTTTTCGGTAGTAGGTAAATGCTAATCGCGACGAAAGCGCCAAGTGATCGATGTTCAAAAACCAGATGCCGTTCAAAACCATATGCACGTTTGGTTCGACGACAAATCGATAAAAAATAAATTAAATTAAATCGATCAGATGGACGTCGGTTCGAAATCACGAACGCCATCCGCCGTATACCAAAAAGTAAAAGATAAGACGTCGTGTACCGGAACACGTAGCGGAGCATTCCAATGAATAGTCGAGTGTCGACGATTGTGGAACACCGAAGCCGTTTATTCCATAAAACCATTTAAACGGATCGATGTCCTTTTGGAGTTTATCGCGAAAACCAACCGTTTGAACCGCGTTCAATAAACTTCGCGTGCATTTTGTTTTTTTCACGTATTTTTTTTTATTTTTTCTTCTTCTTCATCTTTTCGAAAAACACCTGTGACGGTTTTGTTGTACGCCACGAAAATGCGACGGAATACATCGAACATAAACGTTTCCATAAAAATATCTGAAAAACCAGCATTTCGAAAGAGAATTCAAAGTGAACCGCTTCAACTGCAACTGTTGAGCAGTAGGTACGCA
This sequence comes from Sipha maydis, assembly GCA_034509805.1. Taxonomy (NCBI): domain Eukaryota; kingdom Metazoa; phylum Arthropoda; class Insecta; order Hemiptera; family Aphididae; genus Sipha; species Sipha maydis. The sequence continues at coordinate 72,820 of JASXSY010001407.1, forward strand.
AATCAATACGCTACCGGCCATTGGCGTTCTCGGGAGTTTAATCGAAATAACATATCAATAAATTTTTTTTCCTACAACGAATAGTATGTAGTTTATATTTATTATAATTGTAAATATAAATTATACGAAGGGACAGTGATTTTTCATAATCCTTACAGATATAATACGAATTCATTACGATCGCATTCTAGCCGCTTCGCGCCATCGGGTTTCACGTCCCGGACAAACAGGAATACCGTATACCAAAATGATACGAGTGCTTTCCTCGAGCGACGGTTTTATCAATGATTTTAAACAAATAGTTATCGATTACGTATTACTACTATCGCTAAAATCTTTATATGTATATAATATACATAAGAACGTAATAACTTCATCGGTAAATTACCATAGACGTTTATTAATGTCGTAGATTAGGATGGTCGAAGTTGCGTGGTAATCCGGTTTTTTTTTTAACGAATCGGTCGGGCTGTACTGCCGTTGCCGCAGGACATATGTAGACAGTAGGTGTAATTATTAATAGTTTGTCGACGGAACGTTTTTCTCTCTCTCTCTCTTTCTCTCACTATTTCTGTCTCCCCTATCTCACCGTCTGTCAGTAACCATTTCATTAGATATTTTCATAAATATTATTACTATACGTGGCGCATATATAATCCTATTTAACATAATAATACATTAACGCGATCGCCGTCGCGCGCGTGTACGTGGATAGTTGAAAAACACTACTGATCATGCGATGAGAAAACGTCCGGAGCACTGTCGACACGAGTTTTAGAAGGCGAATGAAAAATTGGACTTACGTGTAGTATTTATACACGTACGTGCGCGGGAACATTTTTTCCGCCACATTTTTCACCAGATTCGAACGATATAACGATTATATTATTATTATTAAAATTATTAAAAAATATATTATTATTATTACGTGATCATAGTACAATCACACAACGCAACCGGTGAAGTACGATTGCGCGCGTTTTACCTTATTGGGCATACGGTTGCGCGGGGTGCCGGAATAACAAAGAACATGCTTTTGACTATTCAAAAGCGTACGATTTCACGTGAAATTGGATGCGACGTTACCAACTTATTATTAAAATTTAAAATAATTATTATTCTTAAAAAAATTATAAAAAAAAATTTTATTTGTCGTATATGTTGTTATTGTATTTATTTCTAATAATATTATAATCGTGCGTTATACGACATTATATTATAAAATAAAATAATATAAAATATTCGAATAGATATCAAAAAAATTTTAAATTTTAAAGCCCTGATACATATTTCCAATTATGGCTAAATACTTAAGTAAGTTTTCTGGTGTTTTATTTTTTAGATATTCTTCGTGTTGTTTATTCACAAATTCGATTTTCTTTAGTTCTTCCTTTGATTTTGGCTTGATTTTTCCTTTGGAAATGGTTGATAATTTAGTGACGGTTTCTGCCTGAGTTTTCATAAGCGTAATTATAACAACAAATGTCGGAGGATGAATAATAATAATAAATAACGTACGGATCACCACAATCGGAACCTCATCGGATATTTCCCATGCACCTATAATCTGTATATTTGGCAACGTTGCTTAGAAGCAAAAATAATTTAGCACGCGTAATCGTACACCTAAAAAGGGAACCGTTGATAAGGACCGTGCGCAATCGTAATACAGCCAACGCAACGACGCACAGTAATCCCAAATATAAATTGCGTTTGCAATAATTATACATTTAAAAAAAAAATTAAATTTCTTAATTTTAAGCACATCATAATTTGTACGTATCCACAAAAACTTTTTTATTATAAATATTTATCGTTATTTCTTATTATAAACGTTTTAATAAAAACAAAAAAAAATAAGGTTATTTTAAGTCTTCATTTGCTATTCACTATCACTACTTACATCAGAGTATTCTGAAATAATCATGTTATTATTAATATTTTAGGGATTTTCTTCTTCAAGAAATATAAGTAATGAATTTATTTCAAAAGTTACTTCATTTATTTTTTTTTTATTTTCTTATTGAAGATATCAATGGATCTGACAATACAAGCAACATATTTATCATATCTTTATTTTTATTAGGTCTAGAATTTTTTCGGTGCTCTTTAAATAATTTATAAACTTTATTCCGACTTCCCAAGTTATTATTGAATAATTCTTCTTAATAAAAAATAATTTAACAATTTCAACTTTGATAATAATTTACTAAATATAATACGAAATATTACTAATAAATTTGTATAATGAATCACATCAACGCTATGTATCAGTACGTCATACATACTTTGGGGCATATAAAACCATGGATATAAATGCATAAACAATTTTGTTGTCTCAATCCCATATTTTTGGAATGTATCCTTGTTAATGGAGTGACCATTTGCCATTGCTGATAAAATGTTACCGAACCATTTAATTAAATCCAAGTTTAATCCTGTATAACTTCTGAAGCTTTTTCGGGATTTTGAAAACATTTTTCTTGTAGTATTCACATTATTAGTCGTAACATACTCTGCATTATAATTAAATACGATAAAGAAAAAATTAACATAATGAATTGTATTATTGACTATAAAAAGTATTAAAATTACTAACCTCGGAACACAATTACTAAAAGACTATATTATATATACCAACTGAAAGTCCTATTTTGGTTTTAAATAATTTTTGCATTTTTCTTTTTTCTGGAATTAACTAAAATTATATTTTCTTTTGCTCTCACCTGTAAATTATAATAAGTATTTATATCATACATATTTTATTAAAGTATTCGATTATCTGCCAAGTTATGGTAAGTAATCGATAAATTATGTGCAATGAAAGTTTGAAAAACCATATACATTCATGTAAGGTGGATAAATTGAATTTAAGATTCTCAGGATTCACAGATTTTCCTCGTCATCCGAACAAAGTTCATTTCTCACGAAATCATAAAATGTTTTTATTTTTAACAAATCGAATGGGTTTACACTACCGTTTAAATACGCGCATAAGTTATCTAACGAGGCATGCAAAGATGATACTCGTTTCATGATGTACATGAACATATTACGAAAGTTGAGTCGTGATCGATCGAAACCACGGAATGTACAGCGAAAACGCGTCTTACGGCCTATCGGTACAGAGACTGTCACCATATTGCCACTATCGATTTTCGTTCGAGGCTTGAATTTCTTCGAGTAAAATACCTATCATCGCTTTATGAGTATTAACATTGTATATCATATTTATGAGCAAATAACAATTTAATGAGATAATATGATTTTTCTCTGCTTATTCTTTATCACTCACTTGGATAATGCAGAGTTCAAGCTCTACGTTCTGAGTCCGGTAATCTTGTAAATAACTGATTTCTGGTAACTTCGACCTATGAGGATGGGTAAACTACAGGTATAATTACCAAATGTTAATAGAGTTGATTAGCTGTATAATTAAACTTGCCTGTGGTGCAACTACGTGGAAGCGCTCTTTCTGAGTACTTAATTTTCATTATGATATTCATAAATATGGATTTGGTGACATCTATAATCGTTGAATCACATTGCATACGTACGACAAACTCATACGCTTCAAGTCTAATTCAATGGCGTCCCTTGATCATTTTATAAGGTGCGAACTTCATGCATTTATGTGTTTTCCTTGTATAATCTAAGTAATGAATAACAACAATTTTAAAAAAAAAAGACCATAATGGTTTGTCCCATTCGCTCCTCCTTTGAGGATGCACCTGGTCCAGTTTTAATATTGCCAACCAAAATCTGTTTATTTTCAATGGTAAATTTAACATGTGTGTGCACGTGAGATTGCTAAGTTTACGTTGGAATGTTACAAAATCAAGAACAAAAAAAAAAAAAATGTATTCTTAAGCGCATCGTATTCGACGGAATACGAATTTGAGGAAAACATTTGAACAATACGTTTTTGGAGAACTAATAAAAAGTACATCACCGATTCCCCCATCCATATACATATTACGACGTGCACCGATACGCGGAAAACGCACGCACGGTTCAAGAAACATTTGGTCTCCACCCATTCAACTCGTATTCAACGAGACTGTTTACCATTAAACTGCCCGTGTGGGCATCCGTTTTGGAATTATGTTACGCAGTTACCATTATTATAATATAAAACAATATTTACACACACTCACATGCACCGAGGCGGCGACGTGTGAGTGTGTGAGGAAGGACGCGCGAAATGAGATCCAGTCTAACGATCGGTTTTTCGTGTATGTCTGTCTTGTAACGACTGTTTTATGCGCGCAACCGCCTAAGGGAAACTGGTTTTTCGAGTTGTACTTTTTCCCAGATTTTTACGCGGTCGTAAATCATCTTGATAAGTGGATGCGAAAAACAACAACGGCACATCATTTTATAACGTCAGGAACGCGCGAGGACCTCGCGATCATTATTAGCGTCTTCCTCCGCGTTTATAGAACCGAAAACGATCACACACGATCGATCAGAATCGGTACACTGCTACCACTACTACTACCACCACTACTACTACTATTACTACTACTAATACTGCTACTATTACTACTACTACTGCCGATCGATCCAATCGTATTCCACGCCAGCCCACCGTATTGCACTACTGTTACCATAGGTGCGTAACATTTGAAAATACAGTAGATTCTTATTATGCCGAACGTCGCTATCACGAAATTTTCATTATCTCGAACTACTTTGAATTTCCTTGGAAATTACTATTACACTTAATAGTGTTTTGGTAAATAAATCGATAAAAAATTAATCGTTTTTCGTTATCTCGAGTTCACAAATAATGTTTTTATTACGGTTAAAACAGGAATTGTGCAGTACATTGCATACATTGTGCAGTATAGCGATTGTGATTTAGATTAAACTTATGATTAAACATGCTTTAAAAACACTAAGAAATTTTGTTAAGACAACTACAGGTATGGAAGATAAGCTTTTTACTGCATTATCTAATTTGGAAGACGTCGTGACTGAAAGAAGTAATACTAATTTATTCAGTCATTTCATTATTCATATTATGTATTTTAGGCATTCATATTATTTATTATTCATATACATTTTATAACATACATTTATATTATTTTTTTATTTTTTAATAAAAATAGATATCTCGAACTCTTTTCTGTTCTCCTTTAGATTCGACATAACGAGAATCTACTGTACATGGAATGACAGTATCAGTGCTTGATCTGAGTCTCAGGATACCGGGATGCAAATACCGATTGGATGCACCTTAAAAATTAAATTACTCGATGAATATATATATATATATATATATATATATATATATATATATATATATATATATATATATATATATATATATATATATATATGTGTGTGTGTGTGTATGCATATTATTAATTTAATTACAAGCAACAACTAAAAATGAAAAAAATAAATAAAAAATACGGAGCTCGAACACGCAAAAAACCTACGAAAACACCAACTTTTAATTTTAGATTTTAGTTTTAGAAACTTTTTGAAGCTTTCGGTTTCTTGCACCACCAGTATCACCACTAAATCTGACACTGTGACAGTACGTGGTAATTTTTCTTTTACGGTTGAATTGATCAATTTTTCTAGAATCTTGATATAGGTATGCGAAACGTTTGCATAATACAAAACTCTAATATTGTCTATTGCATAGGCTTTATTTTATTTTTTTCGTGAATCTCTAGAAGTATCTTGTAGCAGTGTTAATATTCCAATGAATGCTTTGGACAAGTTTCTGATTGAAATTCACTTTTGAAGGAATTACAATGATATTTTTTTCGACCCACTGATTGCAACAAAACCATTATCGATTCACGATAACATTATATAATTTTTCATTTTGTTTCAATCGGCTGTTCGATCTAGAGTAATTTGTCATCACGTTAGACTTATTATTATACGAAAGGAAAATGTACTAATTATTTTACAATTTACTTACGCAATTTTAAATTTAAATAATTCCAATAGTGCAACGATCAAATAATTGACTTTGTTACATCAAACATTTTATAATCATAGACCGACAAATTATTTGAGTAAAAAAAAAAAAAACCTAAAATAAATATGATTTTTTCACATGAATAAAGAAAACTTGTGTATTGGAAAATATAGTCTTATAACTCGCATACGTTTTTCATAAAACGGAATTTGAAAAAAAAAACACAGTTTAAGCATAAAAAAGAGGTGACCACCATGCTTAAAAAATCATTCTGTATATGTTTGCGTGGATAAATTATACGTAACGTATACATATATACACATATTAATATGTTCCGCATAAAACTCCGACAAGGCGTAGCAGGTACGCCTGCGGTTACCTATCATAAATTCTGGACATTATTAATTTCTATATAATACGTTGTGTGTACGTAATGAAAACCGCTGTTGATTTGTTTTGTCGTAAAACGATTTTTTTAATTTATATTTGCATACGCGTATAATGTACAGTAACATACTATTTAGAAAACTTGTTCCGGTAAGTGTTGGACCGGTACTAAAGTTTTAACGATATCGATATACATATTTTTATGATCATATAAACCGTACAGTATATTACGACTATATTATATATTATATTATACGGTAACAAAAAAAAAACCATGTTTGTTAATACATTGACTGTTTGACTGATATCATATGACATCAAAATTTTTCTACACTACCTGTTTCTGAAAAATCATATCTAGTATGATTTGCGTGAAGGCGAAGCCACGATATTTTTATTAGATCATTTTTGTATAATCTTTTCGATTAAAAGTGTGCTTATTTGATACCAAGCGTATTTATTATTTAAATCTTCTTTAAAATATCATGTTAATAATTAATTAATTATTAGCATTTTCGTACTATTCTTATATATACGTATATATTTTTATTTTTTTTTGTAAATCCAAACACCCTTCATATAGTCTTGTGATCATATAATTACAATCCAAATATTTATATACCACTTACTTTGGCAGGTCGATGTAGTGGCGATGTAGTGGTGTATATCCTAACACCACACGATTACTTCAATTATTTTTGTTGGGAATATTGTGACAGAGAATATCTGGTCAGAATGACGAACCGTTTGATCATACGGTTTCTTTAGGTTCTAAGGCGCTGCAAATATTAAAATTTTACCAACGGAGCGTAAAAACGAGGAATGAATAACTTTGTAATCAAAATTTAAAATAACATATCATGTATATGTATGTGTATATATAAACATATATATATATATGTATTATTTAACATTTATTGAACATTTCAAACAGAGAAGACCTGCCGAATTATTATTTGCGCGGCCGAATTGCTTGAGGTAATTTAAAAACGTATTCGAGGATTAATTTTTGACGAAATCGTCGAAAGTAATGTCGGGTAGACTGATTGCTTAAAGTCACAAGACACTATGCAACGGAGTCGTACTATCCAACTATCCACACTGTGCGTGGCCATATGTTATGGGCGTTACAGTGAAACCTCTATTAATGGACACCTCTCAATAGTGGACCCTTCCCAATAGTGGACACTTCTAAATTCCCCGGCAAAAATGTATGCGCATATAAATGTATGCGTAATAGGTTTTCTCAATAGTGGACAACTCTCTATAGTGGACAATTTTTAATTCCCCGTGGCTGTCCACTATATAGAGGTTTCACTGTATAATGTTTTTGGATGCCATACTCTTTAGCTGTATGGTTTCTCTTCGGAAATCTTAAGGTTTTGCGTTTTATTATGAAATTAAATATATTCTTATGTGGTTCGGCTGCTGTTGTTATAAAAAATGCACGTCAGTTGGATTGCAAGCGTGGCTATAAAGACGCAAAAAACTGTCTCAGATCGGGTTGAAACGTAGGGTTGTATTTAGTACTAGGCACCACTAGAACCCAATTATCGGAGTGGCCGAAATTGCTGAAAATAAAACTGATTGTATTAAATACAAAGTGAAATTTTCACTGTCATTATTATAGATTGACATGAAAAAAAAATAAAATAAAAAAATAGGAGTGCTAAATTTGAACTCCGAGTTGCTAACGATCCTTTTCCGCCCTTCTGTTGTGCCTATGCATTTAGGTGCACCGTACGGTGCAAGCGTGGAATTTATTACACGTTCCGAGGTAACAGAGTGAAAATTACGAAGTTGATGATTTCGTCCTACTATTATGCATGGTCACCGATCACAATACAGATTCAAGAATAGATCGATAAAATGTATAAACATATAATAGAGTACTAATGGTTACGGTAAAATTCGAGGAACGTAGTGTCGCGTGATTTATACATTTGGTTTTGCACGTCTTAAAAATAAGTCAGTATGCGCGGTGTGACGGTGCAAATTCGGCTACGTACACGGTTTTCGATTACCGATATTGCGTTGAATTAACGGAACAGAACAATCGAGTAATTCGATTAGGAGAGAAATTACCCAATGGAAAATAAGTAATTACAATAATTCAAAGTCAGTAATTCTTCATTTTACTACCAAATGTGTAATTGGTAGTTACTCGAATTCTATTATTTGGTAATATTTTATTGTATTATTTATATTATTTTTTATCATTATTATTATTATTATTACATAATTTTATATTGAAAATAATCATTATACTTACATGGAACATAAATACCCATAAGCTACTACCATGGAGTTAGGCCTTAGTTCCCCTAAATATATTCATATACCTCTCAGATTAGAAATAACGAATATCATAATTTCATGTTTAAAATCGAAATCAATTTTAATCATCTATGTCCATAATTTCAATACACGAAATAATTATTGAGTCATTGTTTAATATGTTATATGGCTTCATTTTACTTAGGAATATCTAAAATAAAAATTTGATTCACAAAACCGCGATTTTTCATCTACTAAAATTTAAACTGAACCTACTATAGTTGAGAAAATTTTTGTCTGTATATAAATTAGTAGATACGGGTGTAGCATTAACACGTTTCATTAGATTTCAAAAATTATTTTTAGTTGCATTTTGACTACAAAACTGTCAACTATTTTGTTCGGTACAATTATTGTATATTATATATCTAGTATATATTTATATATAATATTAAATTAAAACATAAAAAAATATATAATCAGTAGGCATTTACATATATTTTTACTGACTACCTATATCGAGTGATTTGTATAATATCAATGATTTCAAAATCATTTTATTGAACACACCTACACGACATTATTTCTATTACCTATGACAATGCGTTTTGAACGCGTTCGCCAGTGGTGGGAAGGAGGACCAAGGTATGCTTGTTACAGGCGCTGTTGATATGAGGATGCTCTTAAGTATATGAAAAATAAAAATAATCACGAATGTACCTCGTACGTAGTTCCACCTATCCTAGTAAGGAAGCTGCATTTTTTTTTTTTTTTAGTCATGGTCGTTGAATTTCCTACATCCCATCATTTCCCTTGGGGGGCGCTCTGAAATCGTATTTACGTGCCGCAATGCCATACACACAAACACACATACGTATTACTGGTGCAGTCGTGTTTGCGGGATTATTATCGACAAATCGTTACCGTCGCGTTTTCAACAGTACTCGGACTCGCGCGATAATTACTAAGACACGTTCGTGTGCACACCGACCGGGAGGAGATGGTAAACACTCGCTGCGAATCCATTGCGCCCGGCGTCACAATATTTACCCGAACCGCGATCTCGGAAATCGTGTGCACAGCCGTTACCGACTTATTTCAATCTCGGTTACACGCGCGTTCGTACTTGTACACCGTGCTTGCCCACCCGAGTGATGGTACCGTCGACCGCCGGCAGACCGATCGGCAGCGGAATCGTTTCGATCCGATTCGTCAACTTATTATTATTATAATAACTATTGTTGTTGTCACGAATGACTTTTGGTCACAGCCTTGCAGCATATCACACATTCAAGAATAGGGATGTCAATTCTGACCGAAGGTACGATGATTAAATTATCGATATAAATACCCATTGTCTTCGGTCACGATTATTTATTATTACAATAGTTATTTTAGTATCGATAATACAAGAAATCGAAAACCGCGTACAAAAAGTACGATCCAGTGCCCTTGAAACGGAAGCGACCCACGCGAGACGCGATGGATGCAATACGCAATGGTCAGCGTCGAGAACAAAATAAAAGCGGCCGCAGGCAGGCCAAAGTCTTTAGCTGAAAATCAGCTTGTCACGTGTCAGGAAGTCGACGTCAGGGGTGCTTAGACAACGTAATTAATTTGGTTATGACTTATAAATTATTATTGGTGAAAATTAAAAAAAAAATGTTATCTCAAAGTAAAATGCCGAATATCTATCGGAGAAATTTGTCAACAAAAGTTTCGTGTAAAATATCGTTGACATCGATACTCGCATACGTGCATTCCCTACAGCCCACACATGTACTCATATTACGGATCTCTTGGGGTTTGTACCGTCACCGACCGATGCATCAATTATTATATATACTTCAGAATACGTATAATTGTTAATGTCGGAACAACACTAGCATCACGTTGGTCAGCGGTTGCGTTTGCAGTAAAACGTCGACTGTTTTACTGCAGTGGTCCATAAACTCGGTGAACACGGCTTAACAATGGCGTAAATAGAAATTTCAACAAGTAGAGGAGGAGGACAGCTAATTATCAAAACATGTTTAATGTTATTTATGTAATGTATTTTAAAATTTTTACGTATGTCAATTTTTTTATTTTATTTTATTTTTTATAATATTTAATTATAACTTTAGAGTTAAGAGTTTACAAAAAAAAAAAAAAATCATGGTACATTAAAAATATTCATGTAAAATTATGATGTTATAAGAAAAAATTGAAAAAAAAAATCTGTTATTAGATAGAAAATATATGAAATATTTAGAACGTAATTTAAAAAAAAAAGTATACTGAAGAAATAAAAATTTGATAAGTTATAAGCAGTTTAAACATTGGGTCGTTTACGGATCAATTAAAAATTTTGTTTAAAATTCATAAAACTGTACTGTTAGGTATTGACAGCGTGGAAATTTCCCCTTCCTCCATTGTTACGCCCTTGACCACAAGTCTTCGATGGAGCACCGTATTAACCAAAATGATTAAGACCGCGACTACCCTAATCCAATACCAACGAACACAAGTGTTACACGATCATAATTGCAGTAATCCTTGTTAAACTAGTTGAAAATATAAATTATATGATAAATTATTGTAAATCAACATCGTTGAAAATACATTTACAAAAGCACATGATTAGCTGACTCTTTTTAAATGAAAACACTACAACGATCGATTGTTATCTATCACCGGTGTCATACGGTTCGTAGTTATTAATTTACGAACTTTATGTACCGCAAATCGTATTTATTTAATAAATTTTTTTTTTTTTTTTTTAACTTTTATTCATTAATATGCGTATAGTAAATAATCTATCATCACATGAGCGCACATGATATAACAGTGAACTTCGATGTAAACAAAAGTGAATACGTCTTGAATGGTGACACTTTATACATTTATTGGGTTTGATTTAATTTATTTAGTTTTCTTCATTTTTTGATTTTTGATTTTTGATTATTTGGTAAGATCTCTACATCGTTCTGTTTTCAGTCTACGAGAAGGATGACCAGAAGCGGTGTCTGTCAGAACCAGGAACGGATATTAACGGACTTGAGTAGGTTGTTAGTCGATAGCGGAATCGTTTATATGAAATGTTGTCACTTTTCTTTTTTGCATTTATTTTTAAATCTGTATGAATGGTACGATTAGAAACACGAAACAGGACATTTGAGACGGTTGTGGATTAGATGGTTTAGATTATGTTCACGTTCGATTTTTCGGCTGAACATCACGAATCGTATTTTAAAAAATGTATAAAACCTTTCCTCGACACTTTTTCCGAGAATAGTAAGTATAGGTCTGTTGCCGAGGACCCATATCATCGTTACAGTTATCGGCTATCGTTATTATTTTGCCCGAATTTCGTAAATGTACAGCGTGCCTGGAGTAATATCTCGTCTCGCAATAATCGTCCAGGTGTATTCGTTTGGACGGTGCTTCCATTTCGTGTGTGTGTGTTTACGTGTGCGATATGCTTTTAACACAAATGGACCACATTCTCGTGAAAGATGTGTGTGTAAAGTCGAAGGTTGCAATCGTTGAAGTATGCAAAATTACCGAGTTTGGCGCATTATATTTTATTAAAAACTAATGTTGATCGCATGTGTATTATGGTGTATTACACACGGATTCACTGCGAACAATTACGAGCCTAATGGTAAAAATCGATTAAAATAATGTTTCGAAACGTACACAACGACCAACATACAATGTACATAACATCATGCGTATTCTAACACGTATTCAACCACGCTGTATGCACATCACTGACGTCACAAGAACAGATATTATCGAATGTTTACCACGGCCACGTAGAACGTATATAATAAATATAATGTTGGATAGGTGTTCGTGATAAATATTTATCCGTCGAATAAGCAAAAATCGATACTTGTACATTTTCACACACAATGAACACGTTAATGTCGAACATTTTTCTTCTCTGTTCGGCTGGAGCTTTTAATAAAAAATAAAAATAAAAAAAATGACAGGGCAAATAAAAGACAAAAGCTCGGGGGTGAAAAAAAACAGCCCATCACAGACGAGTGGTTTACCGCACTTGAATGGACCAAAACTGTTGAGAAGAGGTTCGTGAATAAACTCGTCTTGAAAGTCCATAGAATTAACCGATGCGAAATTCATTATTTATTCAATCCTTCAAAACTCGAGTGTCTCACGACTCGTCTGAATGTCATCTACTGCCACGAATATCCACCATAGCGTGTATAATATGTATGCGTACGATATTGTTTTAAGTTTGACCGAGTGATTATATAACATTAATATTAATGTAAACACGTCCGAAGGAGTTTAATAAGTTTTACACAAACCGTGCGCAACACGTGGTCAAATAATACATTAGGTATGTAACCTACGTATGTACACACCTCGGAAAATATAAGATCACATCCCTCTCATCACCTCACCGTCGGTTTCGATAAATTTAGTTATTGTATTGTTTTGCACTGCTAAAAACTGACTACGTCGCAGCAGAATGATGCATTAAGCGCTTCTGAACACAACTGCAGGTACGCGTTTGATAGTAACCGCAGTAATTTTGATGATGATTTAAAAACACAGCTCATCGTTGATATATTACACTATTATGCGTGACTACACCAAAGGCATGCGCTGAAGGTCCAATTATTATTTTTGTAGTGGCGGTCCAATTATAATATTCAGTGTATGGTACGCTGCCACGACTGCTGAGGCGTTGAACAAAAATATCTCATACGATCACACCGTACACACCCTTGGAATCAATATCTAGTCGACCGAACGGTTTTGTTCCATCTCTCAGAAGTTCTTTCCCCCCCCCTTCTTGTCTTAAATCAAATAATTATCTTGTGAAATCGTTTAACTCTTAAGTTTGACCATATAAATCCATACTGCAATCATTATGTTTTCCCGGTCTCAGTGGTACAAAGTATTCGTTCAATTAGATTTACTACAGAAACATAAAAATAAAAAGTCTAGATCGTGTATAAATGAATTCATCAAGATAAGTCTCAACAATATTTTAATCTACGTTTCGCCAACGTGATACTATATGGATTTCAGTTTCTAAAGTGTCTTTGTGCGCATACGGATCGAAATATGACTATATAGATTTCGTTTACAAATGATTTTCCCATTTTGTATAAATACATATACGGTATATTTGTATCGCGTTACTTTTTACGTGATGTCTTATTAAACAGTAATAATAGACATACGCGGACGACGTGATTATCGTAACCAGTCGTTATATCACGAAGAACGTTTTTGTAACTATACATAATATCGATGTTTCATAATGATTGTTGGTTTATCGACAGCAATAACGTTCAGACATAATTTGATGGAAATATCTGTCCCACCAATCTGACAACGAGACGTGGGATCGTTATTGATTTCGAAAATCTATAAGACTGCTTCGAACTATGCATTGATGTTGACGTGATCCATACGCGTGAGATGTACAACCGGTTATCAATAATTGGAAATACAATGTTTCGAGCCGACAACTGAAGACTTTACCGCATCGCGTTTTTGTAGTGTGGCTATCATGAACACCGCAGACGCAAATCAAAATAATTATTAATTTATATTCATTCGTTTCGTTTTGATGTGTCGTATCACAAATAATAATCGTTTTCTAAACGTTATTGGTTGTTGGACGAAGAGAATGACCGCACGAATGTGATATCCGTAAAACACGTGAAATACTACGTTAAAATTTCTAAAGAAACAAACATTTTACGAATTATTTTGAAGCAACGAGTCCTTGGGACGCTCTATTTTATTTTTTTATCGTAGGGCTAAAATAAACAATAACGTAGTTAATGGTGATTGCAGTTGTTCATTTAGCAGCATGAATAAAAATACACAAAGAAAATATAAAAATTAAAAATTATGTTCGCTTTTTCTGAAAAAAAAAAAAAAAAGAAAAAAAGTGTCTTACATATATATCATAAATAATGTATACGAAAAATTATACACAAACGTATCATTACATCGCATATACATAGTGGGAAAAAATAATGTAATAAAACGTTGGGATTAAAAAGAAGAAAAAGCGTTTCCATACATCTCATCCGTTTGTACGCGCATATATACTTATCACATGTCGAATCGTATTTCAATCACGCGTAATACATATCTTGTTTTACTATTGAACACTATACGTGTATACGTCTATTAAAAAGTAACGTGATACTACGAGAACAGGTATGCAGTACATATTAAAAAGTAAAGTGATAAAGCCGTTGATGAATCATTATTGTACATTACCAGTATATTAAAATCGATCACTATCAATGTGATCACAAGACCGTGTGACGGATAAAAATGGAAGGTTTGTCAAACCGCGATGTCAAGTGCTGAACACCGTCGGATCGTACAACATTTCTCATGCATCCATATTAATACATTATTTTTAATATTAATTTGAAATCATTCACGAGTTATGGAGTAGACGAAAGAACTTTTTCAATAAACCAACGAAATTATCGTTCAATCATATACTTGAAAAAGTTGACAATCCATAAACGTCAGTTTAATCTGTGCAGTTGTCACGTACATTTTAATTCGCAAATTATATCAGATCATGAGCCAGCTGGCCGGGGCCGTACGGTTTCGCCCGTGATTCTGTACTAGACATGTACTCAAAACTTAATTCTGTCTTGCCTTAAGATCTTAAGGGTAACACACGATTTCGCACAGTATAACTTTTTATCTATTTGATCCCGCATATTTTCGTAATACAAAAGATTTTTTTTTTTTTATCTTATTAAAAAGTAACACAATTTCACAAAAAAATTGTAACTTCGTTATTATCTATGGCATATATATATATATATATATATATATACAAAATAAATAATTAAAAATAAAGTACCTACATGGAAAAATATATTCCATAATTTTTGTTTGATTTAGTTTCATTTTTATGTATAAATATTAAATAAATATTAGCATTAAAATATTAAAATGAAGAGTTTGTTAAAATCATTTCACTTGATATCGAGAACCTGTTTGCGATAAAAATTGAATGATATCAATTTGTTTGATTTATACTGATTATACGCATTTATGGTGAATTCCATGCGTTTTTTTTTTTTTTTTTGCGTTTGAAATTTGCTGATGATTAAACAATGTATTTTGATTCTGATTTTAGTTTCGGTTTCAGACTGAAATAACATATATTACTTTATAACTAAATAAATATATGAGTGAGGGTGAGAAAGTTGGCCAATACTTATACAACGAAAAGTTTCAAAATCATTAGTTTTCCTACAAAAATTATTACTGTTTTATTATTTTTGTACACATAAAAAAAGATTAATGTTGATAAAATTAATAATCAAGTTGTTGAATCTGATTAAAAAATTAAAATTTCCCTTGACTTCATTGATGGCTTTTCTGCACGAAATTCTAACGAAAATAAGCATTCACCTTCGTTATGATTGTTCAAAATATAATCAATAAAAATATTTCATTCACTTTACATGTAAGGAAAAGTAAATTACATTGCCTACCATCGATAGGAAATTAAGTTGGACACTTTACATTTTAATATAATAAAATACTATTAGAGAAAATTTAAATGTGTTAAATTTCTTTCTTGTAATATGGTATTATGAATATAATAGTAGTATAATCTAAATATTGGATGTATGTAATGTTGTGGGGTGTGGGTTCATAATGTAGCAACCCCAAGTTTTGAACTTTAGTCGCCCTACTGTGAATGTTGTAGGGAGAACAATTCCGGCCGAGACGTCATTGTACACTTTGATCGTTGCAATGGGATTTTCTTTTTGTTGATAAGACTTCGTAAAGTTCAAAATACCTACAACCCCACACAACACGATAAAAGCCCAATCTACGATATACTTGCTCCGCCGTTATATAATCGTTTTATTAATGTAATTGAATTGTTACGATTATTCAAATATATCGGCCGAGTTGTCCTCCGAACTCTCCCCCTCCACGCTGATTATTATTATGCATTCAAACGATTCGCGTCGTAGCGTACTCTTTGTGTCCTACAGCTACCAACGTGATAACACATCGGACCATCTTTTTTCATAATATTTTTGATTATTATTATTATTGTGGCAACAAAATCGTGTCCGACGTTGATCTCGTTTGTTATTTCTATTTTGTTTCTGATGTGATTTATCCTCTTATATTTTTATGTTTATGTTTCTCTGGCTGATGATTTTGTATGGCTTTTCTCGACACACAAAGTTATAATATTAATATGTTAACACTGTAAAACACATAGTTTTGATGTTTTGACAATTGAATCCGCCGTTTTTTTTCTTTTTTTTTTTTTTAAATATATTTTCTACCAAGTACATGGTTTTCCTTTATTTCATCTTAAGTGGTTGACAAATAAAAATCCGGAGAAATTATATAACCTGTATAATTACAATTTGTTATTCTTCAACGTTTCTTATTGCGTATATGTACACGATTTAAAAAAAAAAAAAAAAAAAAACATCACGAAAACACAGGACGAACGAGGTGGCGTCTTAACGGCAAATATAATGTAGGTATACGCACGTGACCCGGATAGGATGAAGACGAGATGACTTAAGACGATTCATAAGACTATTATTATGATAAAAATATATATATAATGACACCAAAACATTTTCGCGACGTCTCGAACGCACAAAAAGGTTGTATAATAATTCGTCACGTTGTGAAACGTGACTGCAAGACCCTTCGAAATGTATATGTTGCGGGTAATATCCGAGAACAGGTAGAGTAAATATTACCCGAGTAATATACACCTTAACCATATGAACCGTACCTATAAATTATACATCATCAAACTTAAATATGTATAACAAATAGGTACATTGTCTAATAAATGTATACATTAGCCGGTGTACTATAGAAACTTGAAAATTTTCATTATTTAATTAAAGTATAAAAGTAAATAAATTATTTATTAATATGAGGTTTGGTGAAATTTGAAATTAAAAAATAAATTCCTGAATTTTACGTTTAAAATGAAATTTTTTATGACTCTCATCACTGATAAACGATTGAACATTTGCTATTTCGCCCAAAGATTGTGTTGCGGATACAACATCTAAAATATTTGTTATTGGTTCGGGATATAGAGTGAATTTTGAATAAAGTTCTTCCAACGCAGTATTAATTTACTTTCTTCGCCAATAGTAACAAGATCATACCTTTTCAAAATTCGATACGCCTTCTTACTTTTTTATTCCTAATAATCTAACACATTTAATTTTTGAATCTAATTCTTTGTACTCGTTTATCGATAAATAAACTCAATCCTTATTTTTTTTTTTACTTACTAATTTATTGAAACACTCATAAAATATTTACATAAAGTTATTTTAAAAACGTGTACGTGATATGTGTGTATTAAGGCTACTGATTAAACTAATCCACTAAACATGTGGATTAATACGAAATATTATCGTGTGTATTTCATCAAAAGCAATAATATTCTATCCGGGTACTATGAACACTGATCCAACATCTTCTGCTCCACTTGTTACACACATAATTCTGTGCTGCAAGAGAGGGAGGGGAAGGACGAGCCTGCATAAAGTTCGTGTTTTTCGAGTGATCGGGCTAGATTGCAGCCCGTTATAATGCACTTACAGTATCCTTGAAGGACGAAAACAAGAACGATTCGGATCAGTTGCGACGACAAAGACGAGAGGATTATTTTTTTTCTCGATTTCCACAACAATATTCGTAACTATAGGTTTGAAAAATATTTCCCGTTCAGAAAATGTCATCGTTAACGGGTAGATTTTTTCATCAAGCTGTTCCAGTGGTTTTTTTTTTACAACCAAGCACGTACTATTGGTGTTCCAATGGTTACAAATGGCGTGTTTATAACAGAGATGGACAAAAAAGTAAAATAAAAACAATCGTTTTTCTGCGTTAAACTCCGGGTCCGTAGCAATACTGTGACGCTCGAGCCGTAGCAACAGTCCCTGAACGTGTATGTGTGGCAGTAGACTATATTATACTCGGACTACTGTACTACTCCGCTCGGGGTACAATGTTATTATTATTGTTTTTTTCTTCTTTTATCCGATTTTCGATTTCGTTTTTATGTTCGCCGTTTCTCCCGTCTTGTCCTTGCATCGTCAACGCTAGTGCCCGAGCGAATCGTGAAATCGTGTATTTCATTAAAAAACGCCGTAAACACCTCCGTTGGGGTGGAGGCGTGCGGCGTGGCCGGACCTAAAGCACGAGACCGAAATTCGACAATAATGTCGGGCGCCATGTTCTTATTTATTATTGTTACTCCTAAGGGGTTTTTATTTTTTATTCTCTAACGCAATAACTCGCGGGTTATTCGACGGCGTGATACCTATTTATACGTATACTATTGTGTGCGTATGCGCGTACGTGAATATTTGTGTGTGTCTGTATATTGTTTATTTCGAGTTTAATTAAAATCCTCCCGAAGAACGAAAAAGATAAAAAAAAAAATAATAATAATAATGAAAAACGAATTTTATACCTTTCGTTCGTAAACGAATGCAATAAAAGAAGAATGAAAAAACCTCGCTTCGTCAAAATATTTTTGAAATCAATTCGATGTATCATCGCGGTCGTGCGTCTCACCGCAACAGCCGACGCGGTTCACAGGCCGACACCCAAAACAATACGTTCATTACACGACACACGATAATACAACGTCGCATTCGTAAACTAAAGTGTGATTATATGATACCCTTACAGCGGCAGTTGTACCGCATATATCTTACAGATTGTTTTTGGTTCTTCGGAGTTTGGCGTGGAAGAAACCAATCGCACCACAAAATATCATACTACTCTATGTTCAAGCCGTCAACTGTACGGGCACAAGACTGTAAAAATTGACTGTATTGTGTGGACACTAGCGTAGCCAACAAAATATTTAGGGGAATGATTAAATTTTCCATTCTCTTCTATATATGTGTAAGTACTGACTTTTTAATTTCTAATAATTCGATTGAATATAAGTTAAAATATCAAATGTGTTACCATTTATTTTATTGAAACTGTGAAAACTGTTCAACGATGACATGACGTAACATAATACCTATGTCTTAACACTATTGTATATTTTCAAAATAAGAGAGACATTTCGGGAAGGGGGTCGTAACCCGTTTATCTACCCTGGTTACGCTACTTTTTATAAACAATATTTATGCAAAATAAGGAGATACTACATTCTTCGTCGTTTTTTTTATTGATGTAGTAAGTTTACAATTCTCGATTTAAGTTTTGTCGATTCGTTGAAATTGAGCGTCAAACCTATCGGTTACCGGTGGTTATTTACGATTTAATATTTGAACTTTTCGACAGACTAGTGGAGTGCAGTGTTAGGTGTCGATCCGCAAAATGTTAATGATTAATGTCACACTACCTAGCTCTGTTCATCTAAACCCGGGGCCGGCAAGTAATTTTTATTGTAATCTAAAAGCTTAAAATAATAAAAAACTAGTTCGAGAAAACACGATTGTTTTATTGTATGTATATAATATATAATAATTTATAATATATATATAATATATACATACAATAAAACAATCGTGTTTTCTTGAACTAGTTTTTTATTATTTTAAGCTTCGAGATTACAATAAAAATTACTTACATATTATGTATGTATGTTTTGTATATATATATATATACATAAAATATTCTATTTTTTTCTTTAATCATTATGAAACTTATTAAAAAATGAAATTGATGCGTTTATTTTTTTAATACTTGCACATTAGATATTATCGATTGGACACAAATCTCTTACTCATCGTTAGCTTCCTCACCATCATCCCACCCTCCATCCGTCCCCAAAAACTGTTATAACGCTAGTCAAGTGGGTCAAATGGACCAACAACCAAAATACCGACAAGACAATCGAAAGATAGACTCTACACTACAATTACATCCACTACAATAAATGTTATTATAAAAACTTTAATATTATATGATATGTACTATAAACATGTACTGTGACGTCAATGTATTAAATAAAACAAAAAATAGAATAAATGATAAACATTGTAAAACATATAATATTGAAGTTCTTTCAAAAAAATACAGTGGATGTAATTGTAGTGCATAGTATGTCTAGTGTCGGTCGATCATTCATGTTTCGATCACGTCGCCGTTAGCGAAGACCGTAAACGCAGAATACACGTTACGTGCAAGTGGAACGAACGTCCAGGGGTGAAAATAACGATGTGTTCGGTGCCGGTGGTCGTGGACGCAATGCTCATACAACTGATACAAAGATGATGACGATTATAGCAAAACGAAGCAATATTACGTTGTGTGAAATAGCTGTAACGTCGCACGTCCGAGCGTGTTCAGGCGAGGGCCGACGTTTGGTTGCAGCCGGTCCCGGACCGTTTTACACGTCGTCGCGTTTATGATATCGCACCGTGTGAGCCGACCGCAAACGTTCGTGCGGTCGACACGGGTGGGCAACGTGTACGACGCGCTCGAATGTACGCGCGCGTGTGCACATGCACAGTGCGCGCCAGTGGTTACCAAGCTTTATTCGTCCTAGCCTATCCGTGAAAATGAAAATAAACTATCGCTCCTATCGCGGAACAAGTTCAACAATATAAGACGGGGCTGACAATCGGAACCGGATGGGAACAGAACGACCCAGGGAGATATGACAGTCCCGTCTTATGATTTTTAATTGACGCACGTGTAACAACATATTATTTATAAAGTAATATCGGTTCTACGCAACTTTAGAAAACTGAGTCGGCAATTTTTACCTATATCTGCACGCTATCAATTGCTGGTAGATCCAATCCGGCCTTGGAAAACATTGCACGCTGCTACTCGTATTTTTAATTATCCCCTCGCGATATTGCCGAGTAAGTAAACACGATTATCAGTACGTTTTTTTGATACAATATTAAAAAATACCTGACGATTAGACATTTATATAATATGATTTATTTTATTTTGTTCTAATGCTTTAGAGTTGATGCATGATAAATAATTCCGACCCAGAAAAATAAATCTCCCTGACTTCCTTATCTAGTTCTTGGCCTTTGATAACAATACGTGTATCGAGATTATCGTTATTGTTTAAACGTTCAAATAGAGTAGTGTTCGCACGACAAAGTGGTCTAAAAATAAACGTATGAAATTTCTGTTTCGTGAAGGGTTTAGAAACCACTTAGTTAGATATATATATACGGTATCGTCATTCAAAGATCTGATGAGATCGGTACGTCTTGCGCTACTGCAGACCACGTAACAAAGACGGAACCGTTTTGGAGTGGAAAACTTAAATGTAATATACCCATCGATTATCACCGGAAACAATAGCCGCCTGGGTGTGAATCGTCGTCGCTATTGTTCTCCATTCCGACGAGCTTGACGACGATTCTAAACCTTCACAACATGACCGAACGCCGTGCACTTTGGCTGGAGACGTCAAATTCTTTCCCCCGTCGATTTTTTTTTCTAGTAAAACTGAATTATTCATACATTTTACCGAAGGTTTTACATTTTTAGCTTTTGATTTTAATTTTGTCATCAAAACCAACAGATTCCCTCATTGTTAACGTTTTTACAGACGTAACAACATTTATTATGGTCACATTTGTGACTGCGAGACGTAATAAGCACTTTAATCCGTTAATAGAATTTTACAAACTTACCGAGTTTCGTATCAATCTACGTGAATTTTACCGGTTACATCGAACGGTACGTATATGTGGTTACGGTTGGCGCGCGTCCTCGCGATCATAGACCATCGCATACTTTCCACTCTACCTCTACTCTCCTTCTCAGAACGTGAGACGATGGGCGGTAGTATTTAACGACGGCCAACAACGTATCGGTCACAATCTGTGGCCCTCGAACCCAACCGTAGAGAATAACGAAATAACGTCATATCTCCTATAGGCGTGTGGTACAGTACACGTTTATTAGGATTTGTCGCATGATTGCGTAGAAAGCTCTTAGCGGAAACACCGGTATCCCGGGTGGAGTACGATTTGAAAAACACGATCAATGCGCATGAATGTTTGTGTTAAAAACTAAACCATACACGAGTGAATGTTGTTGTTGTACCATACATTAAGTTCTTAAGTTTTGACGAAAACTAATACTCTTATTCTCCACCATAGGCGGAAATCAAGAGGTGTAGGGAGCTTAGTCTCCCTAAATATTTCAATACAAACCCTTAAATCGAATTTTTATTCGAAATGTTTTAACTACAGATATTACTTTAATATCTATCTGTGTATTTTTGGAAAATTCTAAAATAATAATTAAATATATCTAGCAAAATATTATTAAAATTCGTAGACAATGGCCATCTTTTTACTTAAGTACAATGAAATCTAACGCCATTAGCGGCTGACATCGATACTTCAAGTAAGGTTCAACAATTGTTCTATACTGTATATCAAAAAAAAAAAATGCCCAAAACTATTAATAGCAATGATATTTTAGATAACTCTGCTAATAAAAACAGATACTTGTTATTAATATATAATAAAATAATATTTATTTATTTATAAATTATTTTTATTTTTATTTATTTATTATAACTTGATAATATTTAATACATATGTTCATATTTTTATTAGTAATATGTTACACTTTTGTATAGGAAGAGAGCGCGGAGACGAAGCCCTACTGGTCACTTTATATTGGAATATTATAGTCTCACTTAAAGTACAAATGTCCGCCTATGTCTTATACTCCACCACATTTTAGGTTACATAATCTGTTTTTTGAATTACATAGTATGATACATTAATCAAATGATAAATAATAAATGTTCAATGGCATAGTTATGTACAGCGTTGTTTTGGTAACGGTATAAGATTTCCTTATACAAAAAAATGCTATTTAAACTCATGTATTATTTAGTATATTTATGAATACAATGTTGTTTCATTTCCGTAAAATTAAATATGCACATGATACAACCATATAATAGTTATTGTTCATGTTCTTCTGTGGTAACACGAATTATTACATTTATTTAGACGTATTTTTATCTCAAGCAAACAAGAAACATTGATTCTATATTTAACATGATTAAAATGTACTCTTTGAAAATTATCAAGCTACCGATGTGATTGAACTTTTTAATTTATAACATTTCGAACTATATTAGATTAAAAACCACGGTTTGCTACTTATGAAGAACGATACGTTAAAATTATTTATTTAATTTTATACGTTAAAAAGACAAGCAAATCAATTTATTCAAAAACGAATTGAAAGACGAAAATAGGAGTAAATTTTATTTACGTTTAAATGTTTTCAAAATACTATCAAATTACCAACGATCATGCTAATATTTTGTGAATGCAAATCAACAAAAATACCAGATTGAATAGGTATCTAAAAACATATCATAATCGTTTAGATATTTTAGAAATCTTAGGAAATTGAAATTAATTAATTCTCTATTTTTTGGGTAATAGTATTAATTAATTTATTTTTTTTTATTGTCAAAGAAAATACCGCACTCTTCCGCGAAACACTTATTAAAACTTCAACGTAGCCAAGCGGTTCGTTTTATCTCAAAAAAAAAAAAAAAAGAAAAGAAAAGAATAATAATATGTTACTATAAATTTATTAATTTTTCGCATAATTGTTATTCACCTGAAATCCGAAAACATAAAATTTATCACACTGCGTTGCGACGACGTGTTTAAATTTTTACCCAGGTTTAGGTAACATAAATTGTTTTTATTTACAATCGTTATTTTTATTGAGGTACCTATATAAACTCGCGCACACAAAATATTTTAATAATAAACGTTATTTATATTATTAGGCTATTAAATCTGATGTTTCGATTAGAAAATGATTAACATTCAAATTTAGTGAGTGGACGTGTTCAGCAGTCTAGATACTATTCAGGTTCTCGGTTGAATATATTACACGCTCACTGTTTAATGATATTTTACAATAAAAATTGTAATTTGCGTATGCATGGTTTTCTTTTGAATATTTAAATTAGGTAGTAAATAATAACGAGAAAAAATTAGTAAACTAATGCCGTATAACGTTTTCGGAGACGTACACTGTTTTATTGGCTATTATTATTATTATTGTTTGTCGTCTCTATAATATAGTGTCGTTTATAATTCATTAACGATACGTATCAAATGAGTATACCTGTATATACAGCCACACGTATGTCGTAACGTTATTGTAATACTCTTGAAGTGTAAAACGTTTAAGTGTATTGATAAATTATAACTATACCTATAACCCGTCAACGAAATGTTTTAAACCGTTTTTGAAAGCAATTTAATACCAACGGATGTTGTAGTGTTATCATTATAAAAAATACATACACACTGAACTGTGTATAAAGGTGTGGATATATTTTTTTCTTTTAACGAAAAGAAGGAGGTGAAAGGTAGAAGGAAAGAAAAAAAAAACGTTGCGCATAAACTCGAAATCGATCTAAGGTATGCTGTCCGTCAGGGTTCTCTTAAGAATTTAATGGCAAAAAAATTTTAATGCAAGTACGCGGGCACTTCTCGGGACTTCACTGTTTCAGATGAACATGGGCTGAACGTACCCGTGCGCGCGCACTGCCCGTACATGCTGGTCGCCGTACATAAATATGTATTTATCGGTGATAATTCATTGTGGAGACGGTAGAAAAATTGTACTCGATTCGCGCGCCTCTCAGGTACCGTACCGTGCGCAAGAACGTGGCGGCGGAACTGGGTAGTGCGGGAGGACGGCGCAGGAGAGTCCACCAGAAACGACACCGCCAGAACTCTTTATGCCGGTGACCATAAATTTTTACTATTATATCTTTTGGAACAATAACATTCAGGTGGGAAGTGCAATAATATAAACCTGCCATAACCAAAATATGAAACCAAAACCGTGGGTATATATACATACATACATACATATATATATATATATATATATATATATATATATATATATATATATATTTATATATTTATATATACATAAACATTTACCCGCAAATCCGACGGTGAATATCTCCTGGCAGCGTTTAACCTTTGAATTAAATTAGGCCGAGGAGGGTAAGAGTACAATGGGCAAGTTTCCAAAATATCCGAGTAGATCCGATGACCCTATGCACCCCGCGTCCAACACCGCGCCGTCAGAGTCGAAATTGAATCACTTGGAAAACGGTCTCTTATGTAATATACCTCTTCTCTCTCTCAATATACACACAGTACCTTTACCGCATATAATTTATTTTATTATTATTGCGATAATATGTTTCTTATCGGCGCTACGCGAGTACTGCAGTGTGCTTACGCGGAAGACTAAAAAAATAATAATGATAATAAAACAAACAACGTGCAAAGTACTTACCTATGAAGTATCAGCTTCATATACATCGCGCTGTTCATAAAACGCATACGTTTGCGGTATTCAAATACACGTCCCTCTCAGTGAACGGTATTCGTTTTATCATCACGGTGTTGTGTTACTACATCACTTATTATATTAATTTGGTTT
The DNA here is from genome assembly GCA_034509805.1 of Sipha maydis. Classification (NCBI taxonomy): domain Eukaryota; kingdom Metazoa; phylum Arthropoda; class Insecta; order Hemiptera; family Aphididae; genus Sipha; species Sipha maydis. The sequence continues at coordinate 98,912 of JASXSY010001407.1, forward strand.
AAAGTGAGCGACAAAAACATTTAAACATGATTAAGACTTGAAGACTTTGATTTGTTTTTTATGCTCTTAGTGAATTGAATGACCATTTAAAAAACTATGAAAATATATTGCATTGAATTGGTTTTAATGTGTTTTATTTAAATTTTGTTATTCTTAGTTATTGCAAACATTTAAAAATCTTTAAAACTCGCCTTTTCTGTTTCGTTTATAACTACGATTGTTTTGTGTTCACTCATATTTAAACTGCTGTTTTTATATAAAATTCCTTACTCTCATATGCAAAATTTATATCTGTAGTCTATGCCCTACGGTCATTTTTTAAATGTCATGAGTTTCTCAATAGGTACGCATATGATTTGTACTTTAGGCTTTAACATTTTAATCATATTTGAGTCCACTCGCTTTCAGCACAAATATTAGCTCTCGCAATATTTGACTCTTAAGTTTTGAGGATCGATTCGGCACTCATCGTTTTTAGTGAAATAACGTAACTGAGAACTACTATTAACGTTACAATTCATGTATTGGAATGGACAAAGGAGTAAATATTGTGTAAACAATATAAACATTTAAAAAGGAACCCAAAGGCTGGTGTTATAATCAAAAATACATCGGCGTAGGTAACAAAACTAGCGAGTAACTATTTTGATACTCATGGCGTGTGAGATGAACTCTATTAAAATACTACGGCAGTTGCTTGTTGAACAATGTTTTCCTATTCCTGTATAAGACAACGACGCGTACGTAGACACTACACAGATATAATGGTATACTCGTAATGTCTATAATGACGTTGTCTGAAAAACGTGTGCAACAAATCATTTGTCAATCCGTTTAACAATTTATTATAGTGTATTAAATTATGTGCCAGTGTCTAGGGAGATCAAAGATTTTTTTTTAACTCGTTAAGTTTAAGTAAATCTAGAGTAATTTGTGTTAAGTACACTAGGTCGTAAAAACTAATCAACTTTTTAACTCGTTAACGTCCTGGACTATTAAAGTATTTGAAACGTATATACTCGTATCCGATACATTGTGTAATACTCTGCGTACAGATCGGTCAAATTCACACTTTCGTGTTCTGTAGCCAACCCGTATCGCATTTTCACGTCATCCGTCGCCGCCCAGTGGGTTCACGATCGATACGTTGATGTTCAACAAACCAGGAGTTGATGATCATCACTAATCATGCCGACAAGTACGGATCACATCGATCGTTATCTTCGTATCACCGATTGGCCGACACGATAGCAGACTATCGAAACGTGTACAACTGCGTTGTATCATGATTAATAATAATTGAAACAATAACATTATTATCGAAACGCACAATCACGATGTTACGTTAGTATGGTTGTTGTGCGTTTTTGTTGTTACACATCGATTACGCATGATCAGCGGGGCATGGCCGTTTTCGACCAAAAACGTACCCTTTTCTGGCTGATTCACTTTTCGACCAAACTTTGAAAAAGGTCGATTTCCTTTTCGATCTAAAACGTACCCTTCTCTTTTCGGCCGATTCACTTTTCGACCAAAAAATAAAAAGTTTAATATAATACACAATATTAATGTTATACAAACCGAAAATTATTAAAACCTATAATAATAACTTATATAATATAATATTTTGTAGTAAATAGTGGTCGCCGAGTTTGATTTTGATGTGATGACAATTGGCAACTACCATAAATATTATAAAGGTTGCTGTATATGTAGAATGTACCCAGACCGATTGTTATAGGTATTGCAGCGAGTCGCTATTTTTTTATAGCCAAGATAAAATATCAATAACCAGTAGTTTATACAATATAGTATTTTATACAACTTACATATTTTTTAATATTTTTTTATAATATGTCTAACATAAAGGCTTATAAGTAAATATAAATAATTAAATAATGATAATAATTACATATTATGTAAGTGTCTCGCCCATCAGGCGTGATTAAACAAACCGATTCGGTGACATTCTCAGTCTGGTAGGCTAAGTGTACCTTGTGCAAAAATCAATTGCGATTCATCACGTCATCGAATCAACTATTATAATTATTGCACGTCAATACGAAAAGCAACGAGACGTGGACAAAGTGAACGATTGGGAATTGATAATACGTCATGAATATTGTAAATATAATATTGTAGTTCTACACGTGGCCAACGATGTCTTCACCTTGCTGTATTGTAATTTAATTTTTTTTTATTACTTACAATTCGTATACAATTAATACATTGGACAATTTTTTAATTTTAATGACGAAAAGGGAGGTTGCCCATTACGGTGACATCCCCCGAAAGTTCCTAAGAGAGAGTAGGCCTTATACCAGATCTTTTTAAGGCGCCTGAACGGGTTACCTGGAATTTATATGGAAGATGAAAGGTAATAGAACTTGTGTGAATGCTAAAGTTTCATACGTTTTCTTGTAGGTGAACGTAGCAATTATTATTATTATGATTGTATTTGAATTATTATAACATTTTCCGACTACACTTAAATCGATATCACCACGCGATTATAGTTTTTGTATTACTACATTATCATACTGCGGTATCATTGATGATAATCATAATGACTTTAATGTCTATAATGAGTGTTCTACGTATAGTGTAAACACACGTCAAAGCGATTCGCTGCAACATTATTAAAAAACTGTTACACGACGCGAGAAGTAATTAAGTCAACCGTAAAGTTAAATTTTACCGTTACGATATGAATTCTACATATCTTACGTACATTTAAATGTGTATACATGTACAATGTTTCTTTTTTTTTTTACGATTATGAACCGTTTTGGATTAATAAACGAATCTGTTTTTAGGTTATTATCCTACCTGCGTACTATCGATCAGCTTATTTTATAGTATTCGGGTATAAAAATCATGTTTTTTTCCTGGATCAGGGTCATCATGCCTATAATAACAAATCGTTTTATTGCCATTAGTTTAATTAAATATCCTGTTGTTATTTATGATAACAAATTTTTGATTAATCTCTGAGTTTTTAAAAATTGTACATGTCACTGCATATTGCAGCGTATCACAAACACGATAAAAAGATTACTGTAGAATGATTAAAAATGATTGACCATTAGTTACGAGTTTTATATTTTACGTAATACCATGTGTAATAGTATTTATAGTTAAATTATTGAAACGGTAAAAACAGCAATGATATTGTCCATTTACAATATATATATATTCAAAATCTGTTTAACACATGAGTTATCCTTACAGATAACTGATACCAATTCTCTTGACTTTAATGTATTCGTATTTTGATAATAGTTTCTCTTTTATATCATAATAATTTAATTTATATTCAATCGATTACGTTTAAACAAGTTCCTAGTTTCTACTGAACTACAAACGTCAACTTTCAATACCCACCTACCCACATTTTTTTTTCGTGACGCTGCTGCGTAAAATTAACTCTGTTCACGCCACCACTGCATACAGGGACGATACAATTTTTTATATTGAACCTCCTTATTTGACTTATTCTTTTATTTTTATTTTCTTAGGTTTTATTGATATTTTTTAAAAAAAAAAGAATGGATTGGGTTAATCGCAATTTCCTAATGTAACTGATTGTTTAATTGATGCACTTCCGAAATAATTTATTTTTTTAAATAACCTATATTTAAAAAATATTCAAATTAACGTTCAGAATATTTTACTTCAAACCACGATTTTGATATTACCAAATTTTGTTGTTTACTGTCTAGGTGCAAACCATAAAAATTCGACTATTGCAACCCAATTTTCAAATGGTATACGAATAAAATAATCTTTGATTGATAATTTAACCATGGGCATAAATCATCAAATTCGCCTACTCGAAGTAATATGCTTTTCTCAATAAAGATTTAAATGTGACAATAAAGTTTAACATTATAACAAAACGAAACTATATAACTATCGCATCATTTATATTATGTCTGATAAGAATATTGAAATTGGCGTTTACATTTTTATAAACCATCAAATCAAATGCCAATGGATCTTTTGCTTCGATCGGGTTGCAAGAGAAAAGTTCGACAACCATAAACATTACAAAAGACCACAGTTGACTGATGTTATTCATTTTAGTGCTATTCCTTTTTTTCAACGAAATCCAATTACATAATGTTACATGCATACACAGTCATTATTATCGTGTCGAAAGAACTTTGAATGCCACTGAAGAATTCGAATAAAAGTTTTATTGAATTGTAATTTGTTTTTCCTGAATACAAAAGTTTAAAACATATCACTTACATTTGACATCACTTTGTATAAAATGAAATTCTTCAGTTTTATTATTACCCAATGGTCCTCGAGAATACTATTGAAGTGGAATTTTAAAAATCAGTACAATAAATAAATATAAAGACCGTGATAAAAATATATATTATAATGACGGAACATTTAATAATAAAAATAAAACCGCAATCTAACGACAGTGTCATATTACACACGAGAGCATTTATTATTTACCGTTCTATCCATCGTGAAATGCATGGGTCTATAGTTAATAGTCGGTTTGTATTCAAATACGTTTCCATTACTTCGAAGTAATGATTTATAGCACAAAACGACATAAAACCGTGTGTAATGTTTCTAAGAATCATTATAGTGATAAAAAAATTTCAAAATTAACTTCTCATAACTTAAGACTAGACAAATCGATGCATTAAATAATTTAATAAAATATATGATACAATTTAATATACAATTTAATTTGAATATATTAAAGTATAATTTTGCGGATCACATGATAAAAATACAATATTCTGTTATTATTTTTTCTTTCGGTCTTCAATACACGGTATTTCGTTCAAGTATAGTTTGGTACAGGTTTGCAATAGTTTTTTTTTTTTTTTTTTTATATTTTAGAACAGTGCTCTATTCACCGTATATGTACATAAGTTTTCTGCGCCCGATTTACACGGTAGTAGTTTAACATTTTGACCATATTGCGGTTACTCATAACGCGGTTTACTATATTATGTTGCAGCAAGCGGGTGCAACGTTATATCGAATTTGCTCGATTGTCCGACGTCGATTCGTATTACCTATACGTATGTGTACGTATATACATATATGTAAAACAGTTGGCGTTTCCCACAGTTCAACCGCTGCCGTCATAATAATGCGCGTTTGGGTCAACGTGCGTATACGTATATACGATATATAATAATAATAATAATAATAATAATAATAATAATAATGTATTGTATGTGCGTGCACCTACACATAATGCTACCATCGGAGCATTGTGCAACAATAATACGTCACGCGTACGTTTTTGTACGTGCGTACGGAATATCGCGTTCGAATCGTTTATTGTGAACGAGAGAGGAGAGACCTTGACGATTTGCCACGGTTTTTATTCCGAATATTCGCGGCCGACCAGGTGAGACGGTGGAAGAGAATGGGGGATGGGGGAAAAAAAAAAAAACCGAACAAAGGGCATGCGAAGGAATACACGCATGGTTTTCTCAATACCCCGTACGCGCATTGTCGTCGGCAGAGGAGAGAAACTCTCGCGGCAGCGCGCTGAAAGGAACCCCCGAAACAGTGCCTTTGCGCTGGCGGAGACGTATCGAGTTCTGTGCGATTATCGTTTGCACATTATTTTCTTACCATTGTCGTCGGACGTGTCACTTCGTCGGGGAGTGTGTGGCTACATTTAAACGTACGCGTATGGCCCCAGGACGCCCGACGGTTTAACGACCGTCCACTCCATTCCGAGATAATTTATCGGCCATCCGTTGTCAAAACAGTGGAAAGCGACCCCCCCCCCCCCCCCCCGGAATACCTATTCGGTGTTTTAAGAGTTTCAAGGTGCAGACGTATTTGCGTATCGCGGTACACGAACGCGGTGCGCGCAGCTCCTTCTTCCCGTTTCTTTTTGTTCGTTTATTTATTTTTTCCGTCGTATTTTTCGACCCCGAACGAGATCGCGGCGGATGCGAACGCGCACTGCTCCGACAGCCATAACAATGCAACAATATTGCGACGATTGCCGCAGCGGGGATCTCGTCCGCGCACGCATACGTGTCTTCCCTGCGAGTCAAACCGACTTATCCCGGTGTCACCGACTTGTACGTCAGGTGTCCGTTGTGCCCGTCGATACGCAACGACATTTATAGCGTGTAACATTTATGCGATTTTTTTCTTTGTACCTACGCGTGCAGATAAAAGCCTAGTCAAGTTATGTTGGTCGTTTCGTTAACCATAACACATATTACGGACGGAAAAGGAAAAATAACGAAAACCTTATTACATCGTTAATTATCACAGTTATGCCTACTGTGCCGTGCAACATCGCATTGTTTGACAAGAATACGCAATAATATAATACTAAAAATAATGAAACCGTAAATAAAACAATATAAATAATGTTAACGATTGTTAATAATTGTTAAAACAAATGCGATAAACGACAAACGATACAATTATTTTTATATTTTTGACCGTTGTCTCAACGTCCAAACGGAAAACAATGAGAAAAGGAACGTTTTCGTAATATTTGCTTATTAATTATTTCATAAACTAATTGCTATTATTCTATTTAAATCGTGTTTTCATTTGTCCATTGTTCACATGAACATAAGGGCGTCGCACAAGTTTGCTCTTCGAAAACGAAAACTTATGGGTACTTTATACTGTTGGATTACGAATAATTATACTACGTGAGTATTTTCATTTTCATCAAAATATTGTAAACAGTATAATTAGAAAATATAATTTCAAATATTATAAGAATGTTCCAATAATATTGGCTTACCTCTCAACAATCAACGACTTGGCATTGAACTCAAATATAAAACTGTGGAAATAGTAAAATTGTATAAAAACTTAATTGTTTACCTATTATTTGTCTAGATATTTGACAAAAAACTCGATTAGACCATATTATGCTGTTCGACTTATGCATTTCAGCATTGTTATCGTCGCATTTGTTTGTCGCTGTAAACCCGTTGCGTTACGATATAATAACAATTATAATCATATATCCACGAGCATATTTAGGTTGCAATAGTTGAAATACATCGTTGCACCTGCGCGGTAAAGGGTTCGCGACGATACACTTCGCGCATACAGTTTTCGCTACGAAACGTACCAACGACAGTCGAGTGTAACCGTTTTATGAATATGGGTAATGATACCGAGTAATGACAGTCTTATTCGGAAACGGTTACACAGTTCGAGAACTACGATTCAGCCTATTTCAAGAAGCCGTTTATTAGAGCTTAAACCGGATCATAAATGTTTACCTTGTAACAGAAAAACACAGTAAAGTCGTACAATATGTGATTTTAAGTGTATTCATAATTATAATTGAAAACATTAATATTTATTCTATTTTGTGGATGACACCGTGTTATACCAGCTTACCTTCTGAACCACCCCAGATCCGCTCCTGGTTCTGTTGATAACGGATCAAGTAACGTAACGTCGCCCGTTGTAATCGTATTGTATCGAACACTATTGCAAACGCATGCGCCTGCACGTCCCGGCGAATATTACTTTTCAGAGGATCGTTCTCATAACAAGTAAGACGCGTGTATATTATTCAAAAATTGAGTGCTGTCACACGTGTAGAAACAAGACGTAGGTACACGCGAACTAGCGACAAACTCGTTTGATATCCGTACTGCGAACTCGTATTGTATCTCGCGCATCAGAATTTATTTCGTAGTATAATTTATATGTCATGACAGTCTAAGCTACAAGAGCAACGAGTATGAAGTTTTATGATAGTATACGATTGCGAAGATTCGAAATACGTTTGATTTACTGGCTTTTTTATTTTTCTTCACATTTTTCGCCACAGATTTTTCACCGAAACTATATTTTTTCGTTCACAACTCGTCAGAATTCTGACGAATTCCATGACGTTTCATAACCGCAGTAGTGCGCGGTACATCCTGTTGTTGGTTCGTGGAATATAATTAGAAAATGCGGTGTTGCTGCGGTTTCAATATTATTTCCGCGCTCGCGTCGTGCTCGTGATGCCGCGGAAGAAAAACGTTTATCGTTGCACATCGGCATCGGGAGACCCCGTGAAAACGACGTTACTACAATCGTTCGGTGAGAGTGAACAGTCATGTACAGAATTTCGAAACAATGTGTTAATGAAATACATTGTTTTCCTAGGTGTACACATCAGTAGATATATTCTGATTTATATCTTAATCGATCTTAAGACCGTTAATCGCTATCGAGTTACAGTAATAATAATGATATCGTGCGGTTTTATAAACCATGCGAAGATAATATGCTCGTCTTAATTTCTTCGTCTTTCTCTCTTTTATTTTTTTTCTTTTTTTTTTATTACAAGCCACCTTTTCAAATTGATCCAATTCTAATAATAAATGTTACGTCCGTTGATCACTTCGCTGTATAGTCAATTATATAAATTATTATTATATAAATATATTATTTTACAGGAACTTGGTTAATATGCAATTTTTTTTAAATAAAAATATTATTCTATCAAATTAATTGGCATATAGCATATAGAACGGTAAATGATAATTTTTAATTTGTACATAAAAAATATATATTTGTAACGTTATTCATTTGGTCTATTATGATTATCGCCTGTTGAAGAATTTTAAATATCGTTTTTTTTGTCTTCTTTGATTTCTCAACAGTCTTTAGCGTATTGATTACTAACAGCTGGTTACTATGATGTATTCAAATACTTTCAAAGTCTCCGACATGGTACGTTAAAAAAAAAAATGCAAAAAAATGTTTTAAATACTTTTGAAAGTATTTCGACGAGATTTTAGCACTTATTTTGGAATTTTAAGTACTACGTTGAGTCGATTTAGCGTAACAACTATGTAAAATGTTACCTGTATCAACTTTGGTTAGTACTATTCGACAATGCATTGGATATTAGTTGAAACATTCGTGAGAAAAAAAATCGTAGACACCAACGTCATCGTTATACATTGCGCATTAATTTCCAGACATCTGGATTTGTGTTTACGAATAATTATTGCAGCATCATCTACTTGAAATGTGTTTCGTACGCACAGAAGTTTCGTCGAAATAAAAGCCTTGTGGCATTGTAGTGCTTAAAAAAAGTTTTCCCTCGGTTCCTGCGTGCAATATATCAGCAAGATTATGACCCGCGACAACAATATCGATCGCAATATCGTTATGACAACGAGCGAAACGCTCGCATTATGTTTCTTAGTTCGTAACGGATACGCGCAACACACGGTTCCGAAACCGCGACGATTTCGAACAATATTATCATCACGTGGACCGTTACGCAGAGATCATAACAACGATTTATTGGTGATCGAGTTTAAAAATGTAAGGTCAATTTTTTTTTTTTTTTTTAAGTAACTCAATGAATTCAATTTATTTTCACGACACGCGGCTAGTGATCAGCTAATTTATTTAAAAAAATGTATTTTTGATAAAACTAAACGTTATTATAGCTAAAGAAGTGTTGAAATTTGATTTTAAATTGCATGCGTTACACAAATAGTTTTGTACGTTTATCATAGTATTATCCAGATAGAAAAGCCACTAATCTCTAACCAAGTTGCATCTTTTCTGCTTAACATGTCCGATTTAATAAAAATGTGAAGTTACTGTTAATTTTTTTTAACATAACTTGAAAGAGTTTATGTTTAATCGTCCAGACGGAGATACGAATAAAAAAAATAATAATAATAACACGAGCACACGCATAGCCGTTCATAACACACTCTCTACTGCTGTAATACTATTCACTGGTTCTCTGGATTCTACCAAAAACGCGTAAACTACTGCGTATATAATTATAATGATATATTAATTTAGCCTGGAATCGCCGCCGTACACACGCGACGAGCCTAATACTATTATCATTTCATCGGGCCATGTGTTTCGCCTTTTATTATTGTTATTATTATTATTATATTTTTTTTTTTTTTTGATGGCGTTACACCTCGTAGTCTTGTGCATAATAATTAAAGTTATTGGGATGGACGACAGACCGTTCGTGGAACGTGTTGTGCGAAAATCATATAGCATATTTTATAGTTGTGCACTTCCCGCCGTACTGTGTAATTTATTCACGTGTTTTTATTTCGGTGGTTTCTTTTTTTCTTTGACCACTTATACGATAACGACGATACGATTATCATCATGGCCGCGTCCGGGGAAGTGAAGAAAAATAACATACACACGCGTACAATATTCGATAAACATTATAATCATTATGCGATAGCCATCGTACAGCACCGTTACGCGAGTATATCCGACTGTCGGACGCGGTAGAACGTAGAAAACGAGCGCATACCTACATTGGCGTACGGCCGTTTAGTGAAAAATAGAAAGAATAAAAATTAAAAAAGAGAAAAAAAATGAATTGACCACAACTCACGAAGGTCGCGCGTAGTGTTCGGTCATTGAGCTGATTTCGATATGACGCGTCAGGTTTTTATGATTTTATTGACGTATTTTTCCGTCCGTCAGTTATGATAACAATAATAATCTAATTGTACAACTATGTGTAATCACCGTTAAGATACCATGCGCTCGTAGAACGCCCCGAACCGTCGCCGAGGCAATAACATCTTGTTGGTGAAATCGGAACAATAACAGAAAAAAATAACTAATGTAAAAAGAGCGACGCGATGAAGAACACACGAAGAAACTTGGAAGTAAAAACCACAGCAATATTATTGTTACAACCACTATTTATTTGAATATCGAATTCTCTCGAATTCACAAATCTACGTCTATTCTACGGCTTAACCGCATTCCGACGGATTTTTTTGTACAAGATATATGGTTTGCAGTTTATGACGTGAAACAGGACTTTATTTATTTACTTTATACCCGCTTGAGAAATACATAGTCTTGATCCCAACGCTAGGGTAGCGTTGGAACCTGTGTACCGTCTGTCAGTCGTGTACTATAGGATGTTGGATCGAAACTTAATTAAATTCGATTCGTATGTGAAATAATGGGTATTTCTACGATATAGTCGCTGTACGGATAAGATACGTTAAATTCTTTGAATAATTGTATTGAAGTATGAGTTTTGTGTTTATTCAGTATTATTTTAAAGCTAACTGTTTGTGCTCTCGGTATTCTATTGTTTGCTATAATACCTAATCCACAGAAAGCCGTATTTACGTATGCCGTATTGAAGCGTCTACTGGGTCGTGGCAAATTTTATCGTGCGCTGTTACAGCGGGTACAGTACCCGTACACTTATATATTTCTCGCACTACACCAAACGCGATTTTCTCGATTTATATCTATGTTTTATATCAATATTGCCCAGGTATGTGTTAATTCCGTTTTAGACTCTAGTCAACCATTTGATGATACATATTTCATGCATTCAATTTTATTAATGACACCCCATGTTGAAATCGTGAACTATTATTCCGTCGGAGTATGGTAAACTCTCGCGATCTTTATAATCTTTTATTCTCTCACTATCAATCAACATAAAGTGTCTCAATACTAACTTATTTCCTCTCTCATTCTTAGTTACTCGTACATCAATGTTCTTCCCTCCAATAATGTAATCGCTATAAAATCCATTCTTAATTATATTCTGCATATTGGCCTGAACATTTAGAAATATAAGTTGTACAGTTACCCGTATTTACGAGCACATGCCCTAACTGAACTGTTCGGTTGTGGCACCATTGAGTATGGCTGGCTATTTTTCACGTCTCTTGGTGCGCCTCGTATCTTAATATTGTATCATCGCGGATGATACGTACGCGCGCGGTACTGTTATCACGAAGCATTATCAGCAGGACCGGCATTAGAGAAGGAAAGGTTCGATAAATCCTACTCAGGAATGATCTATTTATACAGTCACCGATTATCAACAAATTAAGAGTTGTGGACTTTAGCTATGGATAGTAGTCGTCAAACTTGTATACTTCTAACCTCTCATCCCTCATCAATATTTTCTAGCGCTGACCCTGATTGTCTGTGTTCGAGTTGAAGAAAAACGAACAAACGAACGGAAAATATTGCACATCATCTTCACGAACAAATAACGAACACACTGTTGGAGGTCATCGTTCTTGACTTGGTATATTTAATTATCATTACGACGGAGGCTTATTGAACACGGTCGTTTCCGAAAAAGTGCAAAACCAGGGTTATCTGCTACAACCGTTTCGTTGCGATGCGCCTATAATAGTCATGTTGAATTTAGTTTTTATCTATTTTTTATTCTGTTCGGTCGATCGATTTTATGCAAACGCACGTAAATACGTGGTGTGTACAAAATAAACATGGTGACCATAAATTTATTTTTATTTTTCCGGCCCATTTTGTTCGAGCAGCTACCGACCACCGGAATATGTTACTGGTAAATCGACCACGGCCGGTCCACAGCGATAATAGTATTAATACAGTGTCCCCGACGGCGTCGGCATTTATAGGAAGAAATGCGAAGAACGAGAAATTCGGTACAATCTCGTAAAATTTGCGCAATCCCGTACACAAATTGACGTTTTTACGGTGTCTACGCGCCATCGTATTACGTAATTGCACTCACACGCCCGAGACCTTACCTCCTACTAACATAATTTGTACTCTAAAATATTATATCGAGATGTACGGTATGAATGTTAATTTTTTTGTTTCGAGATTGGTCCACTACAAGGCTCTGGTTCTCCATTCTAGTCGATTTTCTCACTTTCTGTTTAAAATCTCTCTTTGGTTTTGACTATTGCGCCATTTTATATTCGTCCCGTATAAGAGTTCGGAGAACAGTGCCATAACTACCATCCGTTGCGCCCTTGGCGAATTTTATTTTGGCACTTATTTTATATATGAAAAACCAATTTTAATTTAACTCAAACGTGCCCCTTAATATGCTGCGCCCTGGGCGATCACCCGTTTCGCCAACCTCTAGTTACAGCACTGTCCGGGGACGTCCTGCAGTTTTCATTTATTCTATCATACCTTCTATAAACACATTTAACAATTCTTCTGAATGTCCCGAGGCAAGCTCAACCATTTTCCAATCTCACTGCCCTAATCTCATCCACGTTTATATTTTATATTACTCTTCGTTACTGTTTTCATCTCCATTCCATAATATTGTCTCCGATACTCTAAACTTTCCAGTATTGTTTTAATTTAATTTTTGTATTTCATTTAAGACCAACGTGACACATACATAATATGTTTTGACTAGTGACGTTCAGCGATGATAACATTCTCTTATTTTTATCGAGAATCGATTTTGCGATTTCTATGCGCGTCGTTTTATTTCGCATGCCACCGGAAGTGGTTTTAATCTCTATAGGTGTAACATTTCATCGACTAGACCTAGTTTTTGACCGCCAATGCAATAACTGTTAGTCTCTGGCACAGACCTACGATGTTGACGTTTTTGTTTTATTTATTTGTACTTTTTATGTTATTTATTTGATTTTATATTTCAGGGGTGGCCAAATATCTTTTGGCCGCGATCTTCTAAAAATATATTTCACCTTTAATGATCGACCTAAATAAAAAGTTTTTGTTTATCATGTTATATATATATAATCATTAAGAAATGTTCTTGTATAAACTGTATAACATACATAAAGTTTTATAAAAATATAACCAGAGTTTCTAAGACTATTGAGTATAAGTTACTGTGTGAACGATAAAAATTTGACTTACGAAACCTGAATTACACAGGTAATATATATCGACAGTGTTGTTAACTGAGCTCATATACTATCGTAATCGGTACAAACACCTTAGACCATAGTTGTTAAATTATGATCATTTACTATCACCATCATGATTAATTTCCATGAGCGTAGCTTAAAAATGAATTCTATCACAATAATTATTGACTTTGAAATCGTTTACGATCGACCGTTTGGCCACTCATGTTATAATTGATGTTATAATTGTATTCATCGAATAACGCACGTTGTAAATCATCTTCAATATTTGCTATCGTCGCAGTAACATCTGCGTGCTGTTTCGCTGAACCCGTGATGGAATTTGACGGTACCCACACTCCTCCGTACACGGGCGCCCGTAGTGCCTATAAGCCATATACACAAACGGTAATATTATATTGAGATATATTATGTACGTAAGTGTGTACAATGCGCATATTCGTATAACTCAAACGATGCTACACTATCATGACGTTGTTCTAACGTCTTCGCAGTCAGTATGAAACGCATGTGGTGCCGTTGTATCGTTACCAACATGGTATATCGCAATTTACATCATACACAATGCAACAAATGCACATTTATACACACACACACGCGCACACACACATGTACACACACACACACATGTACATACACACACTCATTCACATATACATAATATATCGAAAGTGCAATGAATCAAAATCGAAACGGCTTATACACGACAGCAACGGATGATCTCGTTTTCGGGAAATAATACAGTTTTCCGGTGTAACACATAAATAATAAAAATAGTTACGTAACCGAAAGAAATGAAGACGTTTTACGAAGAAAAGGGGTTGGTTGGTAGGGTGAGACAGAGCGTGAAGAATACGGATAGAGTAAAAGCAAAACAATGAGAGAGAGAGAGAGAGAGAGAGAGAGAGAGGAGAGAGAAAGAGAAAGAAAAGAAAAGTGCGTTTCTCACAGGCAGAGTGCAGTCGAATATAATATTATATAAATTTCTCCACCGCGGTGCGTATCAGAAAAACGCGATAAAATAAACCGTTTTTTCCGCATCATGTCACCGCCAAAAGTTATGTTTTGCCCTTGTTTTTCTCACCTTTACTTTTATTTCATTTTTTCCTCTCGTTTTTCATTAGTTCGAATAAAATTATTTAAACGCCGCGCTTTCAACTTCATACCAGCACTTGCTGCGGCGCAGTCACTCTATCTCTAAAACGCGCGTTTGTGTACATTTCTCCCTATCCGTAGATATGCATGTGTGTATAAATATACGTATGCAGGCGCGCACTTCGCTTTAGTTTATTGACACGGAAAGCACTTTTACGAAATTCGAGCTTCCCTAACATAACTAATATTTATTTGCCAAAGTACATACGCATATATATATACATATACTCATGCTTAAAGCCCTTATATATGTATATATACGCCCGCAACGGAAGAATCGTTATATAGATTTGCTTTTTTCATATTTTCACTTTCAAAAATCAATTTCCCCCCCCCCCTTTCGCGTTATCTATGTGTAAAAGAAATACGAAAAATTATATTCTTTTCTTTTCTTTCTCTTCTCTATTTCGTAGAATTTCTATTTTTCTTATTTTACCCTACGCGTCGTTACTCTGTTATTTTCTACCTAAATACGCTTATATGTGACGTGTCCATAGTACCGTATATCTTCTTCTTCTTTTTCGGGTATACAACCACTAGGACCATCCCGTCAAACATCCATCCCTCTTGCCATCTCTGTATGGCGTATCTATGTGTGTATATATAGAGAGAGAGCGAAAGAGTAAGAGAGAAGAGAGAAAAAGAAAGAGTCAGAATTTATAAGAGCATGTTTTTTTTTTTCTTTTCTAAATGTTGTGAATACAAGTGGTTCATCTTAAAGCTTTTTCCTGATATTATATACGCTTAAGTACCTACTCAAACTTATTATATACACGAAGTAGCGGTATACACAGATATTACATTGTATAGAAGTTCGACCTCTTTTCGATATTGTGATTGAAGCACTTTTTAGCACATATATATGTAAACTCTAGCACACGCGCGCACACACGATCACACACTGCACACGTAAACAGTTTTTACACCGTAGATAATAGAACAAGCCTCGCACTATATATATAAAGTTAGACACTATGTATTTTAAGTAATTTATTTATATACTATTAATGCATGCATACATCATCCGAACAATTGCGTAATGCTATGGTAAATGAAATGGGTGTGCGGATCGAAAAACATCATAAAAATCTCTTGGATTCGCGTTTACTCGTTTTTCGCGAAAGCATCAATACTGCCTTTGAAAATTGCCTAAAACGCAATATTTCCGCGGTCTAGCGTAATACCCTCTTGATTGGTTTTTCGTTGTGATAAATGTAAGACATGCACGTCGTCCGATGTAAATATTTGCAAGAGCGCATGAGTTCATAATTTATATCCGTTTTGGTCAGACGACATTATAGCAATAGTAATAGTATAGAGTTTTCCTATTGCAATTGCACCTACTCAACATAAACGAACAGCATTAATTCGAAATATGCCTCATCTTCTTGTATCGTCCATACGAAATGCATAAAATAACGCCAATTCTTTAATCACGACGATAAAACACGATATTCATTTAACGGTTATTCAACAATGACCTCTTTCTCCATTTTTATTATTCTCTACGCTTTCCACCCTCTGTGTACGAAAAAAAACCCTTTGAGCGCCTCCACACTGGATCCGCAGAGATGTCGAAGAACACGAAACTGTCGTGCGGATATAGAAAATAACGTGTCCACTGCATGCCACATCGACATCATTTAACTAACCAGTGGGCCTACCGAAATAACAATAAACCTGTATATTTTTTTTATAATTGTTATCATTAATAGTTATTATGCGTTTATCTGATAAACTGATGTATATGCTACCGAGAGCCTAAACAATATATAAAAGGCAAAATTATGACTTGGGGTTATCACCTAATGTAACAATAACTCCCTTTCGACGTGTAGTAGTCCAACAAATATTTTCCCATGATTTCCTGAAATTGATTTTGAATTCCTTCGTTTGCTGTTTTTTTTCCCTATGCGCTTTATAAAACGAATTCGTATTAAAAAAAAAAAAAAAATAATAAAGAAAATAGAACGTTACCCGCTTGCGTTCTAATGTATTCCGGTTAGCGTACATCGGGTGATTATACATTATTATCGTTAGTATTGTGTACGTTTTTATAGTAGTAATTCAACAACAGTAAAACGGCGACCGTGTTCATCGTGTTCAGTTGGCGACCGAAAAAAAAAATTAATATTATATTATTCGCAGTTCACGCAGCGTATCGCCATATATTTACGGTTTGATCATAACGATCATGTCTTCTGCGATCATATATACGCGTGATCATATATACCCATATATATGGGTTAGCTCTAAGCCCTTACCTGTTCTCAGTGGTAATGGATGAGGTTTCAAAGGAGATACAGGGTGAGATACCATGGTGTATGATGTTTGCGGATGATATAGTTCTGATAGGAGAAAACCTAGAAGTTGTCAATAATAGGTTAAATGAGTGGAGGTTAGCCCTCGAAGAAAAGGGATTGAGAATTAGTAGAAATAAAACTGAGTATATTGAGTATGATTTTGGACAAAGAGACCAAGAAGTTGAAGGAATGAGGAGACAACTGACAATAGATGGTGATGTGATAGGTGAAGTTGAGAGCTTTAAATATTTAGGATCTTTTGTTCAAAAGGACGGAGGCTTTGACATTGATGTAAAACATAGGATTAAGTGTGGGCGGATGAAATGGAGAGAAGCATCGGGCGTGTTATGCGATAAGAGAATTCCAATTAGGCTGAAAGGTAAATTTTATAAAAGTGTAGTGAGACCAACTATGCTGTATGGTTCAGAGTGTTGGGCGATTAACAGGAGAATAGAACAAAGTATGAGTGTCGTGGAAATGAGAATGCTTAGATGGTTGAGTGGAGTGACAAGAGAAGATAGAATAAGGAATGAATACGTGAGAGGTAGTGTTGGTGTAGCGCCAATTGTGGACAAGATGAGAGAAAATAGGCTGAGATGGTTTGGGCATGTGATGAGGCGAGAGGAAACGAATGCAGTAAGAGTGGTTATGAAGATGGACGTTGAAGGGAAAAGAGGAAGAGGAAGACCAAAAAAGAGATGGTTGGAGACTTTGGAGAATGACATGAGGGCTGTCGGTGTATGCAGAGGAGATGTGATTGACCGATTAAAGTGGAGGTGTAGGACAAGGGTGGCCGACCCCAAATAGTTGGGAGGAAGGCGAAGTAGAAGAAGAAGAAGAAGAAGCAGTTCACGCAGCGTATCGCCATATATTTACGGTTTGATCATAACGATCATGTCTTCTGCGATCATATATACGCGTGACGAATCGTTCGTCAACAACACACCTAAAACGTATTAATATAATTTTCGTTGTAATTTTGATCATCGTCGCGGTACTAATTATTATTTTTTGTTGCATGCACCATAACCTGGTACAGGCCCAAAATAATTTCCAAAGGGTTTTAAACGGTTTTCAAGTGCAATGGCAACATCAATTATCAACTAAATGTAACAGATAACGAACATTTAAACGATTTAATACATTTACGCGGAGAAAAGTTACCGATAGACAGTGCTGGTATAACGATATGCAAGAAAATGTAAATCTCTTTAAAATTTCCAGGGAAAGGAGTGAGGTCAAAGCCTTAATTTATTCTTTTGCACACGTGCTTAAACGCGTATTTTATATAATATATTTTGTTCCATTATTTTATATTTCATTGATTTTTTAGTAAATTATTCCGAAAAGAAACCATAACGAATAAGTATCTTACGCGTACATACATATTTCATTGAGATAGCTCTAGATATTATTTTGACTTTTTTTTTCTCGGATAATTTCAATATTTAACTGTAGACCGTTATCATCTTAAGAATACTGACAACATAACAATTTTATTTTTCTATACAATTACATGCTCACGCCTATTTGTATGTTTTAGCAAAAATTATGTACCACTACTTACATCTCTACGAGAGGCGATTCGTATATTATTTCAAACAAGGCCGTATATGAGGGGGGTTAGGGATTCACTCCCCCCCCCCCGAAATATTTTACAACCAATAAATTAAATTTATGTAAGTAACTTAATTATGATAATTTACCATGTAGCCATTTGGCTACTTAATAATAAAATAACTATGTTTGATGGCGATTTCTATAATATAGGTAATACAAGTATAATTATTTTAATAAAATGTCAAATCGTAAGCGTAATAATTCCCTTACAAATTATTTTTGTAAAAAAATAAAAACAATCGAGAACGAAACAAGTACAAGTTCTACATCGACCGTCAAATAGATTTTGTGCTATAAAATATTTTTTTAAATTAATAATTGTATGTTATATAAATTTACTTTAAAATAATTATAATGCATTAACATAGTAAAATGTGATTTTTTTTTTTAAATAAGTGTTTTTTAAATTACTTAAAATCAAAATATTGATTTAAACCCCCCCCCTCAAAAAAAAAAAAAATTAGTTCCAGCTACGGCCCTATTTCAAAGCACCTGACAACGGGAAGTAACTTTTTATTTATGATGAAGACGGAAGGCAATCGGTGTATTTTGGTTGTCAACCAGTGCGCGACGATGTACGCGTAGTACCCCGAGCGTAGACGACACGACCGTATCGATGAGCAGCGACAAGCGTACAGCATCACGTAATCAAATATCATTAGCGCTGCTATCAAAGCGATCATGATTCCGTGCCACACGTCGGACGTACTCGCGTAGTATTATTAGTTTTTACGTCTGTACGTAAGACCGCGTACAAATCGACAGACGATTTCGTATAAGGATGTAGAAATGTTCCGATCGCAAGATATAATGCTATTATTATGAACACATGCGTCCTGTATGCGTGGGTAATGAACAAATCGACAAACACATTTAAATTCCGGCGTATGATAATATTCGGTGTACTCGCATGGCATCATTGAGTAAACGAAATGAAAAAAAAAAAAACTGGCACTGTGACAAAGGACCGGATTATGGTCATAATGTAAGAGGGGCTATAAGAGGGGCTGTTATTTTTGGCGAGGCCCTTTCGCCCGAAACGAAATTCATTTTTTTTTATTCAGATTCAGCAATTTGTAATAAATATAAATTAAAATAATCGCGGTATATTTGTGTATTGTAGTATAGTCACTATCAATCGAAGAAAACCGTATTTTATAATTGTCAGCCAACGATTATAAATAAGTTGTGATCCCTTTCGGCTTGCGGTTCAAGGCTACAGTCCCTTTTAGCCCCTCCTCCTTGATTTAGCCATGCTGTGATAAGTATTTAGGCGATGATGCATTGTCAAACGGTTGTTAAACGAACAGTGTATTTTTGCGTCCGGTAAGATGATTCAATAATGATTAACATGATTTGAGATTATAGTTTTAAATCGTCGTTCACAGATAAATAAAATGATCTATTAGATTGTTGACAGAATTTTTTTCTTTTTCAATAACTACTAGTTAATATCTCAACAATTACAAATGTTGTTGACGTTATTTAACTGGACCGTCGAATTAGATGATAAATGGAGCTATGCGGGGTACGATGGAATGATTAAACAAATGCAGCTGCGACTGCGGGCTGTTGACATTGCATCATGTTTAGTCGATACAATTTAAGCGTGGGATAAACGAAATTAATCAAACAATTTTATGATTTGAACGAGACTATCACATTTAATCGTTTTTCATTATAGTCGATTAACTATAATTGAAAATTATTTTAAACGAAGTGAAATTATTAGTTATATTTACAATCCATAAACATGGTGAATTGTGTCGCATTCATAAAGGCTTATAAAAAATATGCACTTATCAAAACGTTGTAGCACATAGACCACGATTATTTACCGAGAAACGTCAAAAAGCAAAACACTTTCCAAATAAATACAAACTATTTTCCATTATAAAATAGTCCCAACACAATAAATGCTTTGGAAACGAACACAAACATTAATTAAACTATACTTCGTAGATATCAGCTGGTCCCGGCCGATTAGGAAAAAGTTATTGACCGTCCATCACAATATAATTCACAATCAGACGGTCCACCGTCATTGCGTCTGCCTTAAGCAGATATCGTGATTTGGCTATTTTCGCATAATTCCTCATCGAGTTGATGAGTTGAGTTCCTCACACGGTCCATGATGTCTACTATTTTTATATTCTACTTTGAGTGATATGAACATCAGTATGCTATAGGTATAAAATAAAACATAAAGATATTATCACAGCGATAATATAACTCGTTCAGTAACGTTTTATTGGTACAAAGCTACTTCAAAAAAACTTACTGAATATAAAATAAAATCTATGTACCTATTTGGCCGGGAGATAATCTCTAAAGCTATTATTACAAGCAGCTACTTAAATTAGACATCGAATGAGAATACTTCTTACAATATAAAACATTTTCTATGTTTTTTTTTTATTTTTTTGTCGAGTTGTAGAGAACAACTCTGGGTGGGGAGGATTCTTTAACTTGAATTTTACGCGTATATACTTATTAAATCAGAGTTAATGATAAACTCATTGCATTAGTCAGGTCAACGAAAAGTAATCTTAGTTCAGTTCAAGTTGCCAAGAGAAGTGGTACGAGTTGACTGAGAACTTTTTAATATGTTTTGGTTCGGCCTAAAGATAAGTGTTGTTCTAAATCGGTTTAAATTTGTGAGCGGTGATAAATCATCGCTTTCAGAGGACAAACTAGAACCGCGTTTCGTACAATCGAAAGTTTTAGTTTTTAATTTTTATCTTTTTTTTGCAAATCTTACGCATGCTAAAATGTCATCACTATTTGTACGCTTTATGGAAATCTATGAAGGCGTAAAGAGAAAGCCGATAGATTTTTTATTTCAGATATTATGGTCGGATAATTCGGCTTTTTGACCGCTTTCAAGTGTCGCCAAAATTGTTTTCGAAAAAAATGAAATAACACATTGCTCTGATAGGTTCCTCAGATCAAGCGTTTTGACTACGAACTTGCAAGGATTATTAAGGTTGTTATTCATTTCTTAATGTCACAGACCAGTGGTGTCATTTCAGTATTTTCTAAATAGGAAAAAGTATACAGTTATTGGCACTTTAAGAAAAAATATTTCAAAACATGTTATCATTAACTTTCAGTGTTTGATATGCTTTCATTAAATTGCGGACTCGGTGGCTCATTTTAAGTGCTAATTAACGTGGGTGAAGGAGATGCTAAACCAGTTCAAAAATGATTGGTACTTTGTACACAAGTACCCGTATTGTACACATGTCATTTTTCTGATTTACGACATGACAATGGCTTTATAAAATACGTATTTATGTTTTGAAAATGTACGGACTTTGGAATAGCTAAACTCTAGACTGTGGCAAATGCCTGAGTTGCTCCTATGTGACGATTATTTCACAGACGTTCACGGTCGATGATCAATTGCCACTCGCGCATATTGCATAATAAATTAATATCGAATATCGTTGAACCAAAAGTACTAATTTATTAATTACTGTTGTGTTGCTGTGAGTTATTTATATTTTATTATTTTTGTATCAAAAATACATAGTTAACATTTTGTTTATGTTGACCATTTTAAGTTATAGTTTTCTTTCTATCCATAGTTCTTAGTACACACAGACACAAGAGTTAGTTCACATTATTCACAATTCCGTCTCATCACGTGCTCCCAGTTAGATTTGTGCGGTGATCCCGAAAATTTCGATTGAGTTACTTATACCACTACACACACACACACACACATGCATCGTTTATAAGAAACACGTGATAATAAATCGACGATAGGCCATGTAAATTAATGCTATTTACCATTCGGCCACAACACTGGGGATAATCTTTCAAAGCTAACGTATCTTTGTGGACACGGGTCTGACATATCACTACATACGGTTCATGGTATTTTAGTAAAATATATTTAGAACCAAGGTTCAGGAACACTTGTCTACGAGAATTGGCCCGTTTCCGCGAGTTACGTATAAGCTCGATTCTTACACCTGAACCTACCTCCTCCCACCTCAAAAAACCTGTCAGGCATAAGGCTGTTGCACATGTAACAAACACGTATGTAGACGATAATCGATTAAGTGTTACGTGTTATAAATACATTATGTCTACGTTGTTCCGAACAACAATAAGACCTTCTACAAATCGAAACCCGTGTACATCCCATATTGAAACTCAAGTGCCCGGAAAACGTATACAATCGAACGCTGTTAAAAGTTAATGACGAGATTGTACAAATTAATGTTCGTCATAGGAAAAACGAAAATCATAAGTTATGTAGCAATATGGTTTTTAGGGGTCGCAGAAATCAAAAAATTATCAAATTGCGTCGTGACCAGGGAACAAACACCATTTCGTAGTGTGTATTGACATTTATTTATTTTTTGTTTCCCTGTAGTTGGATACGCCACATGTGAACACGTCCAACTCGTCCGAAAGTCGAACCCGCCACTGATCAGAGTCATATTTACCGATAAGCAAGACAAGCAAACGCCTATGACTTCCGTTATAAGCCGGCCTCGGATTTTTATGAATTTTCTTTATTTTTTTAATACAACTATCATAGTAAAAAACAAAAATAAGCAAAATATAATATCGGAAAAAAAAAACCACGTTTTTAATTTTGCCCAAAAGCCAGAAAATGTCTAGATAGCCGATAGAAAAAAAATTTCGCTCGGGTGACATCGATTATGCTGCAGCAGTCGTGCTTCACACGCGTAACTGTATCCAACAAAACGACTGTAATGTATTATACTCCACCAAGCAACAACAATACAATACACTACTTGGCTAATACGGGTGGGCTTGGTTGGCGGGGTTGAGGAGGGGGGTACGTAATACGAAGCGATGTTTCGGGATGCACTGGTCGGCTCACACGCTGCACGTGCAACGGTTCACGGGGACGGAAATACGTTTGTAATTGTGCGTAATTTTGGTGTCCGTGTTACGAATACGTGATTTCGGTACTCGCGGACTGCACCAGCGGCCGCGCGCGTTTTCCGATCGATTAGACTGATCCCGAAACGTTCGTTTCGGTTGGCGTATCAGTCATACGGACGCCCGCAACAGCCCGGGCCTGAGATTAGTACCACGCGTTCAACGGACACGTTTACCATTACGTACAACGGTTTTCGGTCGTCTGCGCGAGTTTTTCAAACACTCGCCGAGCACGGCCCACGGGGTTCACGACTCCGGATAATCCCGAAGTATTCCTTTTTTTTATTTCATTTCTTTCTTCTTCGCTCGTTCTCTTTCTTCTTTTTCCCGTCCCGTTTCTGGTATTAACACCGCCCTCCCCATCCCCCATCTCCACCACCGGTCTCTAAATCCGTCACAGAAATATACCCCGTTTTTTTTTTTTTTTTTTTCTGAATCCCCCGACCCTTTTTGGACGACCGGTTTTTTTTTTTCTTCTTCTAAACGCATATCAGTCCCGTCCGCAACAAAAGGAGAATACAATACGCGCGGAGGGAAGAAAAAAGTTTCAGATCCTTTTCACGGCGGCCGCGAACACCCCTTAATGGCGGCATCGTTTTTGTGCGCGTTTGCTACTCACACCGCGCACAGAGCATTGTGTACCTGCGTACAGCGCGCGCACGGTACAGTCGACGGATGACATCGGACGGCATTTTTGATGCATTGTTCGACCACTGTTTTTACTGTACATCATAATTTGTATTAACCGTAAATTAGATAATAACGTGAATGACCATCATTAATGGACGGTATTACATATGCCCTAAGCATTATCTGACAACATGGGAAATGTTGTAAAAATTAATTACGAGTATTTTGTTAACTCATTTACGACTATGGCTTGGAAATTACCCCAATATCTAATACAGAAATTAAATGTTGATAATTCTCTTTAGTGAAGTATTAAAATTAGCTGATACATTTCTAGGTATAAGATAAATTATAAATAATTATTTACTTTCGCAATTTATTGTTCCGTAACACTTTTTTAATTGCATGAATCTATTGGTTTTGCATCCTGTTTTACAAATGCATCCGGTATATCCTTGTGATCCCGCGATTCATATCCAGCAGTCTGATGGACGGTAACTTGTGTTAATTTAATAAATCGATTTTACGACACTAGACCGTTTCTAATTCAACAGACATATAATTGACTTAACATTTTTTTCAGTAACAGTCTGGAATTATCGTCATTACTCAGGAAATATTTTTAATTACATCATCGTCTGGAAATAATGAACATTAACGTTATTTCCTAGTCAATATCGTATTCTGACTTATTGGAAATATAATCAGTGTACTCGATAAATGTTTGAACGGTAATGCCTAATGATATTGCGATAAATATAAGTTATATATATTTTAGTTGTAAAATGTTAAATTTTGACTAATACAGATATTACAAATTGTGTAAAAACAACCCATGTAGATTTTTCTTGTTATAAAATTATAACGTCAAAATTACGATTGCAATGATAAAATGTTGACCGCCAATAACAGTGTAATACGTATACCCTAACCCGTATGCAGGGATTTTCCAAGAGGGGAGGGAGGCGTTTAAAATTATATAAGTTATGTTAGGTTATGAAGTCTAAAAACTACGTGTTTAATTGGAATCGGAATCGATTACACGTCGGTCCAAAGTAGCACGCACTCTTTAGATCGTTCTGTCGCGATGACAGAACAAAAAATGGACAGATCACGTGCACTACTTTATTGCACATACTGTTATACTATAATGCTCTGCGTCGCCTGAATGGCCGCGTCGCTCAGCAAGGATAGCTGAATAACTCGATTTCGGCCATGAAAATAATAAAAGCTTGGTTTAGGTTACATAAATTATAACGGTCGTTTTCCATTTCATTTAAATCCACGACTGACAGTAAGTTTCTCTTGTCAACGTGGTTTTTGTGCCCGTTAACTTCGTATTTAGTTACTCAGCGATGGTCGAATCGACAGTTTTAACATAAAACTCAGTCAAATGTGTATTTTCTGCCACTCTGTGCCACAGGGGGTATTGAAAAATAAACAATTATAAATAAATAATTACTCGATCAACCTATAGTATTGAAATAAAGCTTTAAAACGTAATTTAAATCTTTTCCGCCGTGCACTAT